>WYDI02004729.1:0-40414 GCA_009867235.2 Psittacus erithacus
TGAAAGTTAGAAACACAGCGCTGCACCAGCCACTAAGGAGGAGAAAAAATGACTGCTACTGCTGAACCCATGACAGTTTGTTCATACATTTTAAAGAAAATGCTCCATTTGGAAAACAAGCAAAAAATCATGGCATTTATATTCTGAGGATTTCTTTCCAAAACTTCTCAAGTGATACCAAAAATGAAAAAAAAACCCAAAAAACTATTCACAGAGGTCCATCACTCACAAATTAAAAAAACATATTCCAAAAACTTTGGTTTAAAAGTACTGCAGAATCCAGGAATTTTATGATAGCTCTCAGTTATTAACAATTATGTGCACAAATTCTTACTTCTAGGATTGTAGAATGGTCACATGTTTACTCAAAATTAAGGGGGAAGGGAGAAATAGAGAATGTTTTATAAAATTTTCCTTCTTCTGGGTTTTGTACAGCAAATTAACTTTTGAGTGGTCTCTGCTTCAAGATGCCATGCAAGATAAAAGATTCATCTTGGAGATCATAACATTCACACAACACTAATGTTTATGGAGTGAGTCTTTTTGCTATGCATGTATTTACCAATACACAAGATGTGTTTTGTTTAGTTGGAACTCAAAAGGAGTCAACACTGGCTTTTATCAGTACTAAAAGGTTACTTCTATAAGTACACACAGTCTAATTGCAATGTAACCCATGGCTTCTTGCCATTCCCTGTTCACTCAACGCCAGTGTCAAGTTCCACCTGCTACAGGTAGTTAGTTTCATTAAAGCAAACACCTATGTTGAAAAGGTTAAAATACCTGGAGTTTCTTTCTTTTATGTGCGTATGTGTGTGTGTGTGTGTGTGGTTTTTTTGGTTGGTTGATTTTGTTTTGTTGGTTGATTTTGTTTTGTTGATTTTTTTGGTTGTTTTGGTTGATTTTTTTTTTGTTGGTTGTTTTTTTGTTGTTTTTTGTTTGTTTGTTTGTTTAAATGTATTTTTTTATCATGACAGTAAAGTTTCTACTAAAATAAAAGACATTGATCAACATAAGACATTCACCATATGCAGACCTTTAGTTCCAGCTGGGCATGTCTTCATTATCCTGATTCAACAAATTTCCAAACCCCACGAACAGAGAATACCTTGTCAAAGAATATCTATCAAATTCCCATGAACAGAGCAATGCGCTACAGTGAGTTTCAATTTTTTAAGTGTTTATCTATTTCTTCTGCATACTGGTGGAAATGCGTTTTAGAATGTATTAGTATGAGCTACTTTAAAGAGCTGCTTTACTTGTCATATTTGAAATATTCACCATTAGCTTAATTGAAATATGTATGCATGCATACATTGAGAATATCAGTTTCAGATTTTTTTTAACAGAAATATCATTCAAATGAATAATTATAGAATGTAGAAGCCCAGCCTCTCCACCCCTCATTCAGTTCTTGTAGAGGGGAGTAATTTACATAACAGTAACTCAGCTGTCTAACAGTAAATTAGGGGAGTTAAGGAAGATATATCTGAAAATGTACATAAAGCCCTACATACACATACATAAGGCAGAGAAATTTAGGGGCAAAGAGAGAGGTGGGCAACTGATGTCACCCTATTTCCTAACCACAACAAAATATTTTAAAAGTTTTATTGGAGTTTCATAGCATGTCTTGTAAGAAAAAAAAGAAAAAGTTTCATTTTCCAAAAATGCAACTCCATATGAACACTGCTGCTCAGGCTGAGCCATGGGATACCCCACAGCAACGGAGAGCTGCTCTGATTTCAGTGACCTGTCTTAGTTCTGGCAAGAGGATGACTGCTTTGTAGTCCAGCTGCAAAGTGCACTAATGAAGCAAAAGGCAAGGACAGCTGAGCAATATACTCAGAATCACTAGTGGAAACTTTGTGCCAGTCTGCAGGGGTTGCAAAGTGGATTTTTAGATATAGACAGTGCTTTGTTATAGCTCTAACATTACAAGACAGAGTTATCTTGTTGCTCTTTCCAAACTGACCTTCCAGACATACAGAATGTGATTTTCATCAGTCTTTCTGGACTCACCTTAACCTTTCCAGAAAGCACTTTTTCTTTTGCCTGATAATATGAATTAACAACATGTCCACATGCACAAAGCTGGAGCATGGCCTGAAGACATTATAAACTTAATAATCTGCTTCTTTCAAATCACCCCATCACCTCTACTTGATATGATCCCAAAAGTCGTCATCTCTTTCAATTCCCCCATGTCTCCATAGGCACACTCATTCATGTCAATGTACAGAAAGAGGAAGTAAGCAGAAGCTTATTCTAAATGGAGACTTAGAGGTTCACTCTGGCAGAGGTAGGTGCTTAGAATTTCCACCTGGTACGAACAAGAAACAGGTTTGTTGGCTGGCATTGGCTTGAGTAACCTGATGAAATGACTGCCATGGAGTAGCTATGATTTCTGAGTTTTGATTATTCTTTGGGCTAGGATTAGGGCTGGTTTTTGGTTTTGGTTTTGGTGGGGTTTTTTTAGGAGCTAAGGTGCTAGATTTAAATATGATACTTAGGAGTTCAGAGGTTTTAACAGTTTAAAATTTGGACCTGGACAAACTGTTGAGTAATTGCTATTACATAATCAAGTCCAGAGGTAGAAGTTAAAATTCACGACACTTCCAAGGTGAGATCTTATTGAAAATGCTCACGCAGCTTCCTAGGCTGTCTGTACAGATTGGTGCTTGGAAAGCACTATCACTGTGGGTATATAGCATATGCTAAGGAGACAGGTAGCATGTGGTAGCTTTCAAACATACAGGAGGTCTATTTAGATTCTTTGGGCAGATTTCACTGCAGCTAAGATTTTCAAGGGGAGATAACTTTGAAAGCATCCTGAAGTGCTTTGGTTAAAAACTCAATTTAGAAACCATTCTGGTGTAAATTGGATTAGAGATTAGCCCAATTAGAGGTTGGACTGACAGCCTCCTTCTTATAAGCATCAGGATTGCATCACTGTTCATTATTTTCACAAGACCATCTACAACTCCTGCTTGAAGACCTTTCGCACAGTTCAGAAACAAAACAAAAAATGTACTAAAACTTCTCTGTAGTTATACATATACTTATCCCTGCACAATAATGCAGGCTGAGGCACATTTTCTCATATATATAAAAATCCATCGGAAGCCTGAAAACCTGAAGTCTTTTGAAGTGTTTAATAAACCATTCCAGCCTGGATAACTGTTCTACAAAGAAGAGGCAATTACAAGTTGCAAGGTAAACTTGTAATAGGAAAGCACACCAGTAGGAAAAAAGACAAGTGCTGGTTCGGGAATCTTCACAATATCTCCCTCCATAATTCAGAGATCAATGTTGAATTAAACCCTGAGTATCCCTTTGGCTGCTCAACTTGAGAGTCTAATAGAAAACAAGAGTTGGTTCACACAGAGGAAGCTGGAGTACCAACTGGGCTTGGCACAATTCCTCCTGTACTTACCAATTCAAACCACAAAAGGGTCATAGACATCAAGTAACCTGTTCTCAACAATCTGATGCTATGGAAACAAAGATACCAAATTCACCAGTAAATCCCAAAGTTAAATTTCTTGATACCTTGTACCTTTAACCAATTGAATGGTAATCCATACTTGCTGAATTAAGGTATCACTGAGTATTTAACAAGCAAAGCGTGAGTTACAAAACAGTAATACTATTAATATCTGCTGCATATTTGTTATGTCACAGAACAAGGATCACTGGGATGTACAGTTCACAATAAAAAGAACTCGTCTGGGTTACAGGGAGATAAACATATTTTTAAGAGAGCTAGTTTTTAAATCAATATTTCCACAAAAAACACTGGAAGAAGCTGGGTCAAGTTATGAGGAATTAAATGTGAAATTAAGCAAAGCTGAGTAGTTTTTTGAAATAGCAGTGAAACTCCCCAGATCTTGCCCCTAATTTGACTAAATATTTGTCAATTGATTGAAAAAAAATAGCTTTGGATTAAAAGTGTATTTGCTGCAGGAAGATCTTCAACATTCTCACCATTTTAAATACTTTTATTCAGATAGGTCTAAGGAGCTTCTTTTTTTGTCTGTGTCCTGGTTTAACCTCAACTGGTAACTAAGCACCACGAAGCCATTTGCTCACTTCCCCCTTCTCTTTGAGGAGAATCAAAAGAATGCAAATCCCACGAGTTGAGATAAGAGCAGTTTAATAACTAAAGTATAATATAATACTACCAATAATAATAATAATGACAAGGGAAATAACAAGGAGAGAGTATATAAAACTTAAAGGGAAAAGCTAAAAAAACAACACAAGTTATGCACAATACAACTTCTCACCACCCACTGACCACTACTCAGCCCGACCTGAGCCCCTTCCAGGTGACTCCCCTCAGTTTATATACTGGGCATGATGATGTGCTGTGATATGGAATTCCCCTTTGGCTAGTTTGGGTCAGGTGTCCTGCCTCTGCTTCCTCCCAGCTTCTTGTTTCCCTCCTCAGTGGCACAGCATGAAAGACTGAAAAGTCCTTGATTGGGTAAGCATTACTTAGCAACAATTAAAACATCGGTGTGTTATCAGCATTGTTCTAAGACTAAATCCAAACACAGCACTGCACCAGCTGGGACAGAAAAAAAGAACTGTTACAACTGAAACTAGGACAGTCTGCTATAACAAAGGAACTTTTTTCTTGTTAGCTGTTTGCTAACACCTTGTATACTATAAGGACTCATTCTATCAGAATATTTTTGGGACAAAACTGGTGAAAACAAATGAAATTTGTTGAAAAGAATACAGAAAGTCCAGTTTTCACTTTGAAAATGTTACTATTCCTAATCAATATTCTGGACTTGCCAAAATTACTGTGACGGAAAAGCACAGTTTGAGAGATTCCTTCAGGAATGTCCACCTTCAAGTCTAACATTCTGGGTGCTAAAGTACTGGTAATTGTCAGGGAAAGAGTGATTTTGCTTAAGTGAGTAAAGTTTTCATTATATTTTTTAGCTTGATAAATAAGAATTTCTTGATCAAAAATAATTTAAGAAGCAGCATTTTCTCATTTCATTGTTGCTATTGTAAATGAAAACATATTACACTTTTTTGCAAAGAAATTTAGTAATATAGTACCAAAATCTGTTTTCTACAAACAATCCATATCTGTTACACAAACTTACCCTGATCGAAAATACAGAACTTCAAAACTAGAGATGTCTTGCATAGTATTTCTTGTGTGGTATGGAAATATCAGCCCACTAACTCTGTAACATCAGAAGGGTCAGGTGAATTGTCCACATGGTGGCTAAAATTATACAGCACAAATTCAGCACCTTAAACAAAAAAACCCTGTATTTTACATAAGAATAGAACTGCAACAGTAAATGTCAGAAAACTAATAGGCCAGAGTATTAAGAAATTAGGCTGCTTAATAAGGGTTATCTTTCTCAATCCTCCTTTTTCTATTAGAAACAGTCATTACCAAAACAGGATACACTTTCAGATGCTTCTGGTTATGTTCAGCATTAAGTTCCCTGTTAACTCACACTGCTCTGATGCGAAACTACGTTCTCTGCTGGAGTTCTCAGGTTTTCCAAATCACAGCTCTGTGGTATTTTTCTATATTTTTAGTACTGTAATTTTGTTTTATCTTAAAATGAATGCTATACGTACTGATCCTGGATGGAGAGTCAAGGACTGCTTTATTCAAAAAGCATTTTGCCTATATCAAGCCCAACAGAACTTATTTCTTTTGCTATTTAAGATTTGGCTGTGTGCTTAGATGTTTTACTAAGTAGATGCAGAATAAAATAGACAATAGGAAAGTTTAATTTATGCTCAAAACAATGCAATACATTTTACTTTAAAGAGCTCCCTTCTACTATATGAAGGTGGGCGCTTTCTTGAACATATGCAATAAGCTGCGCATAAAGAATGTGGTCTGAGGTGCCTCCTTTCCCCTTTCTCACCCCTGAGGGGTGGAGGGGTTGATATCACAGTGCATATACTTTTCAGATTTAAAAGTAATGGAGTTCCACCTCTTCTGTAGCTTCCTCTTGACTGAGAAATGAAGCGTTAGCAGTTTCTGGTGCAACATCGGGGTTTGTGGCTCAAGCAACCTGTCCTGTTCACCGCTAAAGAGGCTCTAGGTTGGAGTACTCAGTGTATGGACAACTTTGGGACTGTGCCAAATAACATGGAAAAATAAATCTAATGGCTTAGGATTCTAGAATCTGCATTCTGTATTTAGAGACTTAGCCTGTTTAAAAACCCTGATATCATGGAAATACTTTTTATATATATAATTTTGAGCAGCTCTTGTGGCTCATGCCTCTGGAACTATCTGTCTATAGTGAAGGACAAAAGGATGCTTCTTACGTTCTTTGTCTTGGATGCTGCACTAACCATCCCTCATCCCATCTTCGCGCAGGATTTAAAGCCAGCTGTGCAGACAGAAAAGAGCTACAGTGTTTCCAGAAGGTTAGCTGACCTGAAAAATCTGAGACTGTGGGGCGTGAATAGATAGTAGCTTCTCCATAGTAAAGACATGAATATCTATGGTTAGAAATCAAAGGATAGTAGGATGAAGTTCCTGATGGTCCAGACACACAGAATGCATTGATTTTATTGGGAGCTTTGTGCATGAAAGATCTGATCTGGGAAATGACAAGCACTTACAAATCATTGTGAAGCTAATAAGAGTTGTGAATGTTCACTTGTCATTTCAGGCTATTCATTTCAGCAGCTGAGCACCGTAAGGAGAATACGTGATGCTGAAAGTCTATACACTAATGTGAATTCATTGATTTAAATGTAGTTTCTCTGAGTGACAAATGGGATTTGTCTCTTAGTTCTTAATTTCACGCTGTAGACAGGACAATATTCTCCAAAACTAATCTTTGCAACATGCTTGTCTTTCTGATCTTCTTATCATGTAATTTCTGGTTTTCAGTCAACAAAAAATGTATCACAACTAGTCTTTTCTATTTCTTTTTTATACTTAAATTGTGCTTCATTTCCATTCAAGTAACCATAAAGACAGAATGCACATTTTCCTTCAACCAGAGATTGACAGTCTTAACTTGACTGAACTGACTGACTCAATTGACTGCTAGAAAGACTTTCCTCTTCTAAAATGGAATAATGCTTGGGAAATCACAAAAAATATTATTTTTTCCAATGGCAAAATGTAGTTCAAGAGTCCCTGTAGTGATATACAACTCTTTTGCCTGTCAAATGCAGTAGCGCTCCAGAACTAGAATGTTTTGTGATATTGGAGCTTTGTTACTTTTAAGTAGGTACAGGAAAATTTTTTTGAATGGTACTTTTTACCTAAAAGTAATCTTAAAAAATATATCAGCTGAAGAGTTAAATAAATTTCATCAATTTTAAGACTAGATCTTACAGATCATATTTTTGTCATATTCACCAGTGCAATTAAGATGACAGCAAAAGTTTCCAAGAGCTATAATATGAATGGCAGTTTCTCATATATACATAGTGAATTTAGTTGACATATATTTCCACTGAAATAGCTGACAATATCAATTGCTATGCCTTATACACATGCCACAGTGATTAGAAAATTAACATCATTATGTTATTTCTAGTGACACACTGACTACCTCAAAAGGATATATAGGGATCTCTTTTGCTTTCCATGGGAGTGTTTTGAAGTTCTACAAATCAATGAAATAATATGCATATTTGTCAAAAGTTGTAGCATTTATGTTATCCTTAGACATGGCCAAGACAGATTGCAGTTTAAAAGTAGATCTAAAAAGTATTCATCTTCAAAGGGCAGTGTGGGATAAAAACAGCTAATATTATATCCAGTTAGTACAATGTCCCAACACCAAGTTCCTTCATTGGCTGGAATCTGCCTGTTCCAAAAAAAACCCCAACAAACTGATGAGCTGTAAAGCATAATAATAATAATTTGGAAAACTGTATAGGGGCTCAGTTTCTAATGTCTTTAATGAGTTTTGAAATAGTGTGGTTAGAGTTTTTAGCATCAAGAATTTAGAGACATAAGTCTTGAATAAATGTCATATACTCAGTGAATTAAGAGTTCATCCGTACAATCAATATTTAGTGTGTGTACATTTTAATTTTTTAATAGTTATTGCATCATGTGATTTGAGCTTCCCTTTACTTACAGTAACAGCAGGAAGAGTACCAATATGTGGTAGATTAGGCAGTTTAAACATGTTGGATTACATAAGCAAATGTATGGAAGGGAAACACATCTCACTGACCTGTGAGTTGTGGGTAGAATTTTTCAAAACTAGTTTCCTGAAACTTTCAAATGTCTTATGTCAGGCATCTGTTTAGCGTGCTCCTAGATGAAGACTCTGCGGTGTTTCTGAAATTAACCTAGGGAAACCTTACTCACATTATGGTCCATACATGTGATCCATCAGATTCAATAACCTCTTCATGATGTTAATTACTATTTATTTACACAAAAACCCCCACTCTGGTTAGTCCTTCTTAACACTACACCTTTGCTTGTCTTATTCTGGTTTGGAGATCCTGATGTCTCTTTGAAGTTACTCAAACAGAAAATATTATCTTCCTGATTTGCAAAGGCGTATCAGGTTGTTTATTGTGAAGCAAATCGTTCCTTCCCAGTGAAACAGAAAATGCCTAAGTCTGAAATACTTTTTGTGTTTGAAAATAATCACATTTTCACTGACTTGAAAAAAGCTGTAAAAAAAAATGTTATTGAAATTATGGCATATGGTTTATTGCTGAAACATTTGAAATCCAGCACAGCCAATTATTCTGAAGCAGCCAAAGAGCTGCCATACAAATTTCTGGTATCTTTAGAGTTATAAAACGACATTAGCCCACATGAAGTTGGCACAGACTGACTTTCCCCAGTACAAATGAAGTAAGAAGACATTTCTGCAAAGCTATTCTAGTAACTCATCAGTAAGAAAGAGCTGCAAGTGATCTCAATATTGTGGTTTATGCCAGGGATTAAATGTCACATACTAAGATTTTATTGACTCAGTTTCTGCCAACTCTGCTTAAAGGGGTGACTTTCTAGGCAAGATTGAATGGAGGGTTACTGTCAGGTTTCTCAGTCTCTTAGGATTCTAACCATGATATTTTATCTTTTATAAAAATGCTTACATAAAGTAATAGCCACAGGCAAGTTGTCTTCATGTGCAAAATCTGATTTTTATTGTTACATTCTTGTTGGAAATTACCCTATTCTTGGAAGGAATTACCAAATCCAGAGGTATATTTTCTTTCCTTTAACTACTTTTTTTTTTTTCCCTCATACAGATGTTCAGCCTTGTGCCTTTATGCTGTTAAAGGAGGGTTACTGTTCAAGATTTAATTTAACTCTCAGTAATAACAGCCCCAACATTAAAATATTTCTATTAGATTTGAACTCTTCAGTTATTATACTGTACAAATGCGTTTGAGAAAGTCTAACATTAAGCCGTTTGGTTACATGTTACTTGCTAGCCATCAGAGGTCTCCAATTTCTGAGATGTATTTATGAATCAACATACTCTGACCCTGACACTGAAATTATTGAGAGGTTAAATTCCACTAAGGTAGTTAAAGGATGGTATCAGAAAAATCTCACTCATACCTTACTGAACTGGTATATAGTTACAGTGAACTTTCTCAAGTACACAGTAAGTAGGCTTTGAATGCTTTTTTGAGGACACTGGCACAGTGTAGGAATAATCAGCTTCATTGTGTTTAGCGGGCTGATTAATATAAGATAAGCTGCCTTTGACATAGGAAAGAAGCACTTTCATAGTCTGCAGACAAAGGTAAGCTTTTGTAAGAGGTAAGGCAAGATACCTTAATTGGTAGATGAAGACCTACTTGGTAGATGAAGGAACTAATTTCAGCTCAGATCCACTTACTTAATTTCATAAACCCATGCTTTTTTACTGCCACCACTTTTGACTCTGCAGGAGAAAGGCCTCAGGTAGATGCAGAGGTAGGAAATACAGAAATCTCTTCTGTAAAGAGAATTAGATATGTGACTATAACCATTGCTTTCTATCTTTTTTCTCAACCACAGTGACCAACCGTGGCTGACTCTTTGGAAACCACGAATAACCACAGGAAAACTTTAAACTTCCTATTCCAGCAATTTGCTGTTTAGTTTTCTTCTGGTCGAAAACTACTGAATTATATTTCTCATTTAAAAAAGAAAAAAAAAATTAAGGAAATTTCACATTTTATCATATTTTGAGATATTCTGTTGCAATACAAAATTATCCAAATCTCATTAGGTGGCCATTGCAACTTCAAAGCTTAATATTTATTAATGGATGTTCCATTTTTGAAGTACAGCATATCAGCCATACAAAGTCAGTATTATAACAAATCAATACATATTATTTTGAAAGTGGAGTGTTTCATAAGTACATGTATTCTTAATCAAGATGACTCAGCTGGAAGATATTTTTGATGTTTTGAAACTTGAATATTGAAACTTGATATTTTTGGTTTATGCCATCACACCTCAAATAATTAAGATGTGAAGATGAAAGCTCACAGAATCAGACTGGAGACCAGCCTGCTTCCAAAGTATGAATGATAAAACCTAAAAATGTGAACATTTTTCATAGAGCCAAAGAATATTCTGAGTTGCAAAGGACACACAATGATCATCGTGACCAACTGGTGACTCCACAGAGGGCAACCAAAACATTAAACTATGTATCTAAACTATATATCCATCTATCATTGTTGCCCTTATTTGGACACATTCTAATATCTTTATACCCTTATATTGTGAAGCACAAAACTGCTCTCAGTACTCAAGGTAAGGATGCACCAACGCTGAGTGGGAAGTGGGCACTTCTTTCAATTGATTAGCTATATTATGTTTAGTGCACCTCAGTTTGGCCCTTTCGGCTACCACGACATGTTGACTCATACTGAGCCTACCATCAATGAAGTCTGGCCGATCTCTTTCCGCAGGTCTGCACTGTTTTCCCTCACTCTTGCTATACATCCAGGATAACATCATTCCACATGCACAATCCAACATTTGTTCTTGTTAAATGTCATATGGTTGCTGATTTCCCAACACTGTAATCTGTTGCAGTCTCTCACTAAGGGCTCTCTACCCTTGAGGGGATCAATGGCTCCTCCTAATTTAGTATGTTGGCAAACAGCCTTAGTATGCACTCAACTCCTGTGTCCAGACATTGCTAAAAACATTGAAGATGTTTTATTTTGCCTTTATGAAAGGACACAGTAGTAATTTGTCTTGTGTGACCATTCCTTGTCTTCTGTTTGCTTGACTCTAGCCCCCAGACCTCCCCCTCCAAAATATCTATCAAAAGCCTAAATTCATATTTGACCTGTTAGGTTTATGTCACAATGTGTGCCTCATCTCAGTTCAAAGAAAAAAAAATAATGGGTTGAGAGAAATTCTTTAATAAACACATTGTTACTAAGCTGCAAAGGGAAATATGGCCAGGAGGCACAGAGACTTTGGAAGGGGTGGGAATAAAGTAAAAAAGAAAAGAAGGAGTTATGTTTCTTTTGCATCCTTTTTTATTATATAGTGCTTGCTGCAGCTGTGGCCCATAACTAGTTATAATCACTAAGGCAGAAAGGGGCCTCTGGAGATCATCTAGTCCAAACCACCTGCTCAAGGAGGGTCAGCTTAAGTAGGCTGTTCAGGGCTATGTCCAGATGGGTAAATAAGATAAGATCTTAATTATAAATTGATTGTGGATCACCACCATCGCATGTAAGTATTATATCTTCTGAACATCCTAAATGGGTAATGATTATGAATGTATGATTATACATTTTTCCTGAAGTCAGTCTAAAGCACATAGGTTGCACTTCATCTTACACATAATGAACATAAACTAACTCACTATACTGATACAATATAGGTAGCAGTACAGATTTTGGCTAGAATAGAGTTAATTTTCTTCATAGTAGCTCATATAGTGCTATGTTTTGGAGTCGCAATGAAAGTAGTGTTGGTAACACACCAGTACTGTGTGTGCTGCTGAACAGTGCTTACACAACATCAAGGCCCTTTCTGCCTCTCACCCCACCCCACCAGTGAGAAGGCTGGGGGTGCACCAAAAGTTGGGAGGGGACACAGCTGGGACAGCTGGCCCCAGCTGACCAAAGGGATATCCCATATGGTATCCTTTATGATGTTGTGCTCAGGAATAAAAGAGCTGGGGAGAAAGGGAAAGGGTGGAGGAGACATTTAGAGTGATGGCATTTGTCTTTTCAAGTAACTGTTATGGAGAATGGAGCCCTGCTTTCCTGCAGATGGCTGAACATCTGACTGACATGGGGAAGTGGTGAATGAATTCCTTGTGTTGCTTTGCTTGTACATGCAGCTTTTGCTTTTCCTATTAAACTGTCTTTATTCCAACCCATGAGTTTTCTCACTTTTACCCTTCTGATCCTCTCCCCCATCCCACTGTGAGGGGAGTAAGTGAGCGGCTGTGTGGGGCTTAGCTGCCTACCAGGGTTGACTCACAACAGTACCACGTATGGTACATATGCAAGTATGCGCAGGTACTGTTAAAATTGCTACTGCAATCAAACCTTACCTTCTTTTAGCCCTACAAGAACAGGAAAGGATTCAGCAGTATCTCACTTGGCTGAAGATATGGCAAATTACATTCAGTTACCTGCTTTGTGACAGTTTGTCTACTTGATGCTGCACTAGTCATCAGAACCCCAGTGAAAATTTCTCTCAAAGGCTGCAATAAGGATAACAAGATACTATTGCGAAGATGTTCCAAGAAAACAATGGTATCCAAGCCCTCATTTGTGTGAACTAATTGGTCAGATGCAAGCAATAAGGTCGGCAACTGTCACACTGCAACACTAAGCCTGAGCCAAAAATCCTTACTGATGATAGGCAAACTGCAGTAACTTGGTCCTAAAACAATATTTGTGCACTTAAAGAACTACCAGGTGAGCTTCTAGTTAATTCTGCTGTGTCTCTACTTTTGTGTTATATGTACCAAAAGACTGTTCTTCTCAGATACTTAACTGTCAAGAGCAGTGATAATGCATTTTAGTAAATCTCACCTTGTTTCCATTGCAGTTGTTCTTTTCCAGTTTTTCCACAGCTTTGTTTCTCCTTTTCTTTTTAAAGTGATCCTTTCCCAATTCTTCCCCCTTTTTCACTGCTTTGCAGTTTCTCTTGCTTTCCCTTGATTGATTTGTCCCCCTTTTTTTTGCCAGCCTCAAGACTTTACAAATTATAGATGGCTGTTCATTTTCTCCCTCACCAATTATACTCCAGCAGCTGTCTGTAAAGAAAAATGACAAGTTAGTCACTTCCCTCTCTGTATTGAACTGTGGGCAAAAGACTGAACTTGGTGAAGGGAGGAACTGACTAATCAGCCTTCCTTTACAGCCAGATTCATGTTTAAAAGAATTCAGAAAAATGAATAATTCCAAAAGCTGATAATACATTGCTTTGCACCTTGGGGGAAGTAATTTCAGTCTCTGGCAGATGAGCCTTGGCATCAGCAATTTAAAGCAAAATTGTGCCCAAATCTTCCCACCCACAGATTAACCTTCTGTAGCAGTGTGTAGAGGTGGTGTGTCACCATACTTTACTGTTCCCACTCATTAGCTGGCCTCTCAGATTGAGTTTAAGTGTACTCTGGGGAACAGAGCAACTAAAATGTGAATACACTGTACTCTCTCTACTATAGATGTAATTTTTAAGCCTATATTCCTTCTTTAAATTGTGATTGTAAACTGGAACAGCTGAAACTTTTGGTGAAGACATAAGCATATTTTTTACACTTGGACAAAACACAAGCAGGTCTAAAACCTTTACATCTTTCAATTAATTAAGATCTATTTAGATTCATATTAATGCCCAACACACACAGAAAAGGGGCAGCTAATGAACTGGGAGGAAGAAAAGAAGAGCAACCTGAGAGGAAAAAATGATTTGTGAAGCTGTAACAGAAATGAAATAATTTCATTGATCTCCCTTTTTGTTGGACATTTGTAGGTCTGCATATATCTCACGAGTTTTGCAAGGTAATTGCTAATGACTTGAATATCTCATTTGCCATCCAGCTTATCAGTCCAGATGATATGAAAGTATCTAGTACCTGTAAGTACAGCCTCTAATCAGTTCTTTAACTACTGTGGGCTGAGATTTTATTCTTACATCACTGTTTCTAATTGTTTCAGCCATCTGGTCACAGTTGACGATATTGGTGAAAACTAACAGAAAATGGCATTAAACCCCTCAGCTTTCTTAGTACTATTAACCAATATTATTCCTTCTCCAGGAGCAAGAAACATTACTGTCTATTTATTTCTTCTTTCTCTATAATATACATTGGCAATATTTTATTCCGTATTTTTGACATTCTTTGCTGGAACAATTTTGAACACAGTGCTTTGACTTTCTTGAATTTGTTCACGTGAACTTATACTGAATTTCTGTCCTCAGCCTTTCTAATCTGCACTGTTTTATAGGAGGCATTGGACAAGTTGTTCTCTCGCTATTCTACCTCTCTTTCCTTCTTAAATGAATTAGCTGCATTTGAAACTTCTGGAACTAGCATTTCTTTAAAGAAACACAACCGTCATCATCATCATCATCATCTTCACTATTATTTTGTCTTGCAGCAGCTTCACAGAAGAGCCCATCAGCCAGTTTTCCAAGGCAAGTGAAGTATTTTTTCCTAAATCTATTACTTTACCTTTTTTGTACATTCTTCTTACTGTCCTAAAAGTTCTGAAGTCTGTTATCTCTGGCCATCCTTGTCCAAGTTACCTTCTCTTCAGCACATGAAAGGCACATCCATGATAGATGAGAAGCATGTCTTGAACTCTTCCACTTCTTTTTTTCCAGTTTTCCTATAATCAAGCAAGAGTTCACAAGACATCCAGCTCATTTTAGACACTTCAGGATTCCTAAGATATCTGCATGAGGCTGGAGATATGACTTGGGACCACTGACCTGTTATCATCTTTTTGGAGAAGCAGGAAAAGATCCTTTTGTACACCACCTAAAATGCCGAATTCAGTGGCAGTGATTAGACACTGAATTCTACCTAGTACCACAGCATCTCTCTTCAAACATATGCTTTGATTTACTTCTGTGTAGGAGCCTGTGCTCTGAATTATTTTGCATTTGTGCATGAAAAGTCCCATTCATCTAATACCTAAGAGTGACAATGTAGGGTATTATCAGATACTTTCAGTCCTCTGTGAGAACAAGTGTATGTGAATATGTATATATATATATAATATATGAAACAGCAACTATTTCTTTATTCCTTCCTCTCATTTCTGAGCAAGATATTCCTCTTCAAATTAATATTCAATTTTTTAATTATCCTGTTCTGTCTCCAATGTACCAATTTATACTTCAGGTCATGAATTAAAATTTCAAGATCACCCTTCACTTTCCCACATTTGTATGCTACCCAGGAGACACAGAATGTTAACACAAACACATACACAATTTGATAAGACAGTATAAAATTAGAATTGCTTTTCTTCACTTTTTTCCCTATGACCATGTATTTTCTGAAGAGAAATACCTTTACTTTTGTGTATTGTCTACTGCTGAACAGTGAATAAAGTAGAGCCACTCCAAATGGACTTTCATCCTCATGAAGGAAACAAATCTAGTTTCCCTTGCTTGAAGTTTCACTAGCTGAAATTTCATTTGGCTACCTAATCTTTAGATCAAAGATTCTTAAGGGCACAGACATTGGACACTTACAGTAATAAATACAAATTAATAAACAGATTGAACTGTCAGGGATTAGAATTTGTTAGTAATGATTTACTAACAAATTTAATGTTTTTAATATTATTATATTTTCTCACTGCACCATTTAATCTATAAGAGTTTGAAAACCAGTAAGCCAGTTTGAAAAAGAAAAAAAAAAAAGAAAAAAGAAAAAAGAGAGAGACTTGGTTTTTGTGTTTATTTGGGTTTTGGTTTTTTTTCTTTTCTTTTTTTCTCACAAGTATCTCATATGGGAATGAAAATACTTAGTTGCACGGAGAGTAATGCTGGATACCTACCATAACTGTTTATCAGAGAGAAGTCTGTGCTTACTTATGTTGTGAGGCTTAGGATAGGCTGTCCTTAAAATCTACAGTTCACCTTTGCAGCAGAAGTAATTTTTTCATACAGAAATGGGACAAAGCTCAGCTTATTAGCATAGGGGTGGCATTGTGAGTCACTTTTGTTTATTACATTTCAGTATCACCGAAGAAACCACCTGATGCATACAAAATTTAAAAGGAAACATTGTAAGGAATCTGCATAATGAATACAAATAGGAGCACACTGACAGGACTAAATTATGGAGTTACGCTGCACAGAAAGAAGAAAAAAATACATGAATGCCCCTGTAAACACCCTTCCAAGACAGTTCAGTTTGTTTGGAAGATGTTATTATTTGTACTGTAGAAAACTGCTTTTAACTTTTTAATCTGTTTTAAATTCTAACATTTTAAATTTTCTTTGTACTAAAACATTGAATTATTAACTGTAAAATCTGAGATTTCAGAAGAATTTAGAAATTGCTTTAGGATGCTTTCCTTTGTTTATCCAAGAATTAGCAGATCCTATACTACTCCCTCAACATTATATACTTTCTCTTCCTCCTTCTTTTCCTTATTTCTTCTTTTCTTTTTTTTCCTTTCTTCCTTGTTACTTCCTTATTATTTTCCTTTTCCTTTCCTTATTTCCTTAGTCTTTGCCTTATTGTGGAAGAACTCCATAATCAAGAGCAAGATTGAAGCCTCTTTCATCTTCTCTTAATAGAGCTTGCAGGGAATAATGGCATAAGAAAAAGGAGAAACAAAAAAAAAAAAATGAGAGCTGGAGGAAATCTTCTCTATCTTGAATATCACCAAAAAAAACATATCATGAGTCAGAATAATCTCAGTCAGTTGTGGGTTTGTTCTATTTTCTGAAACCAGGAACTAAAAGAAACTGAGATTATACCCTTTCCTTGTGTGATGATCAATTATAACCATGAAAACATAATTTGATGGATTGCTTGCATTTCAAATCTGTTATACAGTAAGACAATATCTCCCCAGAATCACCACACTTTTTCTCCTTATTGATGTTTGAAGAGGTGTCAATTTCTGTCTTCTCAGATAAGCAGCTATCAAAAACCAGATATTTCAAGTTAGAATCTGTTTTCTATGAAATTCTATGTTTTGTTAACACATAAACAAACTGTAAAACAATTGCTATTCTAGTCAAAATCTTTCTGAAGCCCCCAGAGCAGCCATACAATTTTCTTCTGTATTTGACCACATGTAAATCTTACGTTTAAGATTTTTGTCTCAGCTTATTGTAATCTATTACAACTCTTTACAGGTTTGCTCCCAGTAATTGCTCTTTTCCGTGGTCACTACAGCAAAGCACACTTTTTTTTCAGTTCCTAGTCTGAAATCTGCACTTCTTTCCTTCAGTCCAGTGACCACATTTGATTGTGCTGATGCCAAGCAACATGAAGACTGCACTCATCTGACTGTAACCATCCCTTCAAATTTGGGGCAGGTTTGGCAGCTTATGAAGACAGATTAATCAAGTGAGAGAATAAGTATTAACAAGATAGAGCTTGCTTAATCTCAAAATGTAGAAATTAATTTAAATTAAAGTTTGAAGGAATAAAAGAACAGACAATCTGAATATGATCCTTACATAAATACCTCAGATTTCAAAATTTCCCACTCTTCCTAAACTTGATTAAAATCCAAAGTCTATCAGGATAGTTCTTGCTAAATATTCATTGATATTTATTCTGATTAACTGCGAATCAATGTTAACTTCTCCTCAATAGGACACAATACAAAACCACAAAATTTATTTGTGGGCTTTGCATATAACAGGAGTTTAGCTCAGTTTTTCAGAAAGTGAATGTAAGCAAGGATACATCAGTCACATGAATATTCCACAAGACTTTTGCATCCTTTAACAGATGTGTCATTGAGGACTTGTATAAAATCATAGAGTACAACTATAAAAAGAAACAGTAATACAAAGCTGTATTGAATGTAGTATTAAAATAATTTACATTCCAAAGGAAGAACAGTCTTCATGATAACCAGCCAAGATCTTTTACAAACTAGCCTCTTAGGGTTGAAATGAAATATAAATAACATAAAGTTCTATATTCGCTTAGCCTACTCAGATTTAAGTATTAAGATTTCTGCCAAGATTAGTGTCTTATTCACTTTTTTCCTCTGGCATATTATAAACCTCTCTTAGCATGTGATGTTCCCTAAAATATGTCAAAGAATTTCCTTAACTAAAGTAAATTACTGGAGGTAGATGCTTGGTTTATTTCTTAGTGGGTCATAAGAAGCAAATATATAGTTTTTCATATCTCAGAAAACACTTTTTAATTTCTTCTTAAACATCTCAAAGATCCTCCCCCTCAAAAAATCTGAACCAAAACCAAATGTCTGGCAAAATACGCTAAAGCCTGTGTTCAAAAAAAGGCCAGCACTGTGATTCTAATTTTTGAGATCCTTTCCAAAGTATTCTATCTATCTTCATTAATTTCCCTCTTTAAGCCAACCTCAACACTTTGTTTTCTTCCCATATTTGCTGAACATTTCAGTCTGTGTTAGAATGGATTCTATAAGCTCAGGCATGTTATGAAGCTCTTCCTTTTGCTATGGTGGGATATGTTTTAAGACTGTTTTGGTTTGATGAAATTTTTAAGAATTTATAATTTTCAGTGGGAAAATCACCCTAAAAAAACCCCAAACAATAAAACAAATACAAACCAAAACCAAAACTAAACAACTTAAATCAGAAAAACGTACATGTACTGCTCCTTATGTCTCCCAGGAGAACTTCAGTGAATGTGTTGCACATGGCTCACATAAAAGAGATATTCTTTTTCCACGCTAGTACTTGAGAGATTGCAAGGAAAAGCAACTTTTGTCAAATTTATAGCGCTTAAATGTATTCACCTATCAAAGAAAAAGAGAAAAAAAAAGTAAAACCAGGCAAGTGTGAATCTAGAACATTAATAAAAGAAAAGGTATACATTTGATAACAGCTGTTGAAGTTAATCATATCTTTGTCTATCTATTTATAATTTAGCAGACTACTAAATGAAAAGCTCTCACTACAGCCTCTGGGGGTATATTGAAAAGTGGTGGTGTTACCTTCACAGTTAAATGCTTTGTGAATGGTACTGACACCACCTTGCAGTGAAGCACCAAATTAACCTGGGTGATGTTGCTGTTAATGGTGTAAGCTGACAAAAGCAAAAACCTGAAAATCTCAACCTGTTATTGAAATCAAGGTGCACCTGAGTCCAGTCTTTAGAAAGAATCTTTTACTGCTCCAACATTTCTAACTGAATGTTGCAAGGGGCAATTGTCTTTTTTACCTCATTTTAGCTAGTATTACAGAAAAAAGAACAAGAGGTTGATTGCAAAATGTATATAGAAATCACAATTTAAAAATAAATTTTCTGCATCTGGCTACAGAGTGCTTTGAAATTTCGCTTGAACCCCAAATTCTTGCCTCTGTACTAGAAATGGAATTTCTGGTATTTCATCCTATTTCTGAATATTTTGTGAAAAAGTTGCACATGATGACTTTTTTTGTAAGCTATGCTACAAAAATCACCTTATCAACCCCATTTCTGACAATATTTATTTGTAACCCTCTGCCTGGCAATTTATCCATAACCCAACATACTATTTATATAGCACCAATAGCCTGTAGGATTTATTGCAGGCATGCAGAAAGACATATGGGTAGATTCTTTTGTCATTTATACTAGCATAAATCAGAACTAATACTACTGAAGTCGCTGGAGTTCCACTTGCTTAAAGGTGGACTAAAAATGCTCAGAACCAACCCCAAACTTACTACTAAGTTTTCTGCCTTAATAGGATCATGTCAAGCAGGTTCTAATTTGTTGTCTAAACTCATCCTTTTATACAGTTATTTAAACTTTTTAAACAGCAGCAAGGCTTTGTCCTGTAATCTCTGACTTGGCTATTGTCAAATTTTTCCTCTTGAAGCCATACTTACATCATTGGTAAGGCCAGACAGTATTCATTGAATCATTTTTTGAATTTAGGGACAATATTTTAAAACTTTGAAATATTTATAGCACCTGTATATTACCTAGTACAGCAGTTTGGACTTAGTTGCATCTGTCCAGAACTTTAGATGTTTGAGGACATTTTGGAAACTGAGAAGCTGTGAGAGCATTTGGTAACTTGTAGTAAGTTAATAATATACTGTTATTCCATAGCTGTTAGCTTTTCACCTTTGATTCACAACAAGAGGGAACATGGGCCTTTCAAGAGTTTCAGTTCAGAAAAGGTTAGTATAAAACTATCAATATTTATCAAACTTTTTAAAAAAACCCAAATGACATATAAGCTCAGCATACCAATCTTTTCCCTGAAATTATATTTCTGTCCTGCAAAGCAGGTTTTGCTTCTTTGTGCTTGTTGGGAAGTAATTATAGTTACTTGGTCAACAGAGAGACTTGAAGCATTGATTTGTATTAACCAGAAAGTGAACAGGTGCTCTTTATACCTTCGCACTTAACTCTAAAGGGGCAATTAATTTCTGATCTACTTTGTTCTGTCACTTTTTTTCCATGTAGCAGTAGCTACATATAAAGGCTTCTCGACTAGATCACTGGCCAACCCCCAGGGCCAGGGAAGAGACAGATAACACACACAGTATGAGTGCCAACTTCAACGTTTATTGCGCAGTTACTTCCTTTTATACCAACACCTGTGGGTGGGATTACAGGTGCGTCATAGAGAGGCGGTGATTACCTATCTTCCCGTGACACCGCGAGATCTTCCGAACGCCAAACCCTACATTTCCATATGAATCAAACCACAAAATGGCTTTAGTGAAGGAAACCTAACACCAACGGTTAGGGAGAAGAAAAAAAATAATAAAAATATTTCTTCTTTCTCGTTAATTCCTGTCTGAAATAAGTAAAAAAAAAAATAAAAAAAAAAAAAAAGGAAAAATACAGGAAAATCCTGAGCTGTTTTAGCTGCTGTTCTTGTACTTTCTGAAAGGAAGAATAGGAAGTATAATGTTAATAGCTGTAAGTATTTCAAGAAGACCTCATTCATATTTTTGGAGCTATCATTGTGTACCCATCTAGGACATAAGTGTATTGGTATTCATTATATTAAAAAATGTATACATGCAAAGACAGAATGGACTCTTTATCTTAACACTAGCTTGTTTCTTTTGGATTTTCATCTTAACACTAGCTTATTTCTTTTGGATCTGCCAATTTAACAGCGCTAGCTAACAGAGAGATGAATGAGTGGATGTAAGTGGAGACTGAATAGAGTGGACAGGAAAAGGTCACTTGTTTTTCCAGAGCTCTACTGACTCAATGGAGTTTTGACCAGCAATGTGCTTCTGTAGTGAAACTTCACACAGGGAATTTCAGGTTCTTACTTTTGTTAAGAACTGAAATAAAGCAGAATTCATTTTATTATTACAAGACTTAAAATCCACATATACTTAAATAACTTATGGAACAGGACATAGAAACGGGAAATATTTAAAACAAATTAATCTGTTTAGAGGCTGGTTGTCTTACATAACCACCACATTTTGCACACCTCCATGTCTGGCATTTATGCAAATTATTTCAGGAAACAATTTGCATAATTGTGTAATTTGCATACGCTCACCTTAAGCAGAAGGATAGATTTCACTCTGGAGAATGTGTCAGTGTATTTGACAGCTTAAGTGAAGGAGGCCCACAAACTAGGAACACGTAAGCTCGTGTTCCTTGTGCCTTCCAATATTTCTCATTTGATTTGTAATGGTGAAAACTAAGATAGTAAGGAGCTATGAACTTGAAAACACAGGGAATCTGAAAACCTATATTTATTTCTGTTCCCTGTTAATTGTAAGTGCTGCTTTTTCACAATCTTTAAATGTTGCTTCTTCCTTATACTTGTCCTTGTCAACAGTTGTCATCCTGTTCTTCACAACTTGGTTATCATGCGCGTTACTAGTTCATCAGATGAGTTAAAATCATGCTAATAAGCACCCTGTCCTGGATTGCTAAGCATCTGATGTATGTACAACAGCCCTTCTTTGCACTGTGAACAAAATTTACCCTCACAGAGGATCCAGGAAATGGCCTTATACTAGTTTTGGTTCTCATATTTGAAAGGTACTTGAGCTAAACATAGACATCAGCACAGGCATGAAGCTTTATCTTAGCACTATATTAGAAATTCATGCCTTTGGAGGAAATGAAATAGGCATTATCCCTCATGCAAAAGTGGACATGAGCTGCTAACTATAGATCCACTCCTGGAATTCATGTTTTCAGATACCAGCATTTACATTGTAGTCCATTAGCTTTTCCTACATTTAGACTAAAACTTGAGATTGCTGCACCCTTGCAGGTATGGGAGGGGGGCAGGCTGTTCGTGGAGTCTTCCCTTCATGCCACCTATAAAAAAGCTGAAGGATGAGAAAAAAAAATCTTAAGATTCCTTGTCATTCTCCTCATCCAGCAGAAATCCATGGGATGACCTTTCATAAAATTGTGCTCAGATACAGTAGTCAAAACCTATTCTAACTTAAGGATTAATTTTACTGAATTGCATCAGGATGCTTTCATTGGAATTGTCAACAAAATTGAATGAGAACAAAATATCAAAACCATTTACAGGCAGGAGTTTCAATGTCAAATTATTAGATGCATCTCACTCTTACTTTTACAGCTGGATTAGTAGCATTTTACAGCTGTTTGGATTTTGGCCAGAAATTGCTAAGCTTCTGAACCTTGAAAATTTCATGAATAACAGAAAAGGAAGTTGCTAGTCATTATTATTCATTTTTGCTAGATTCCAGCTGTGCCATCAGTGAGAAGAATTCTCACAAAACTAATAAACATGATGCAAACATTCCCACACTTAATAATTTAAATTTCAGTGATGCAGAATGGAAATCTAAATATCAGTATCTACCTTTAGATCTTTCAACTGTATTGTTTCCTTTTACATCCATACCAAATCTAAAAAGTCCCTGTGAATTTTCTGAAAGTTTAACAATGTCTCTGGAAACATTTATACTTTGGCTTTTCTAGACTTTTTGGGAAATCATCCAGAAGGTTAGCAAATAGATACAGACTAATAGAATCATAAAATGGTTTGGATTGGAAGGGACCTTACAGATCATCTAGTTCCAACCCGATGTCTTGGGCAGGGACACCTTCCACTAGATCAGGCTGCTTAAAGCTCATCCAGCTGGGTCTTGAACACTTCCAGGGATAAGGCAGCAACAGCTTCTCTAGGCAACTTGTTCCAGTGTCTCACTACCCTTCACAGTAAAGAACTTGTTTCTAATATCTAGTCTAAACCTATCCACTTGAAGTTTAAACCAATTACTCCTTGTCCTTTCACTACATGCCATTGTAAAAGTTCCCCTCCAGATTTCTTGTAGGCTCCCATTAAGGTACTAGAAGGCTGCCCTAAGGTGTCCCAGGAGCCTTCTTGTCTCCAGACTGAATAAGCCCAGCTCTCTCAGCCTGTCTTCGTAGGAGAGGTGCTCCAGCCCTCTGATGATCTTCATTACCCTCCTCTGGACTTGCTCCAACAGGTCCACATCCTTCTATGTTGGGGGCACCAGAGCTGCATGCAGTACTCCAGGTGGGTTCTCACGAGAATGTGTAGAGGGGGGAGCATCCCCTCCCTTGACCTGCTGGTCACGCTCCTTTTGATGCAGCCCAGGATATGGTTGGCTTTCTGGGTTGCAAGCGCACACTGCCGACTCACGTTCAGCTTTTCATCATTCAACACCCCCAAGTCCTCCTGTTCAGGACTGCTCTCAGTCCAGTCTCCAAACAACCTATATTTGTGCTACGGATTGCCCCAACCCAGGTGCAGGATCTTACACCTGGCTTCATTGAACTCTATGAGATTTACATGTGCCCAGCTGTTAAGCCTGTCAATGTGCCCTGGATGGCATCCATTCCCTCTAATTAATATCTATATTTAAAAAAAAAAAAAAAAAAAGAGAAAAAACATTATCTCTGCTTCTAAAGCATATGCCTAGGAAAAGTGTTTTACTGAGTATTTTCTATTTTTAATAGCATCTCAGAGTAAACACATTCAGTGAAACAACTTGCTGTCTAAATACAGCACTCAGAGGACTTTAATTTTTCACATCTTGCTATTTTAAAAAAAATCTGTAGAAATGCATTGATCTTTTTCTGTTGAAGTATCATCTCCTTTAAAAAGTAATAAAATAGCGAAAAATGAGGTAAAGCCCCACCTTTTTTGCTCTGTGTCAGTAAAGAAACTTTCAGAGCCAATGATTAGCTTTGGACAGAAGTACGTGAATCACATAATCCTTTTGTTTTATTTAGTTTCATCTAATACCGTTTCAGCCATTGGAGCATGTACTTAGGTTTAAACACATATCTCTGCCAACAGTCGAAGTCATGGTACTAGTTAAGCTGTGTTCCCTGTCTGCATGGATCAATAAAACAATTCCTACTCCCCAGGAAGTTCTGCAACACAATACTAATAGTCTGTCTCTGAGAACAAAGATATCCATACCTGACAGCTCTTGCCCAGATTAGAAAACCCTTCCCAGACAAATGGATCATTAGCCACTGTCAAGAAACTGGAATTTTCCTCAACAGCAGCAAGCCCACGGTGAGGATGGACTGTGAGATGTCTGTCTGTAGGAATGTTGACATGCTGCTGTGCAAAGTGAAGGACAGAGGACAGGCAAGGATGCACAGTGGAAAACTATCACAGTGCATGCCTACTGCTGTTCCCAAGAATTTAAACTACTTGTACACATGTAAATTGCAACCTACTCTTCCCCCAAAAAAAGACCTTTAAAATGTTTCCAAGATTTAATCTTGAAAACTGTTGATAATAATCATGATATATAGAATATTTCTGTCTAAGAATGCCCAACTTTCTTCTGAGACAAGGCAAACAACTTCGAACAGCTTTATTTCAGTGAGGTATGGTATGTGTCTTAACTTGGATGATATTGAGGCTAGAGTCCAAATTGAAATCACTAAAAACAAACAGTTATCTTGGAAGCTCAAGATGAATTTGTGTGATGTGAAAAAAGGAATGTTATCTGGGAGATAGCTAATTAAGATGTGGAATAAATAATTAAATATTTCTTCTGGCCTGACCCAGGAAAAAATGTTTCCTACAGGAAAATCATAGTTAATTTATGTGAAACAGAGGTTGCCTGTTTTATATGTTTAAATTAGTAAATTTTGAATGAATGCTTCTTTTTCCCACCCTTTAAATTTCTAGTGTTACATCCAAATCAAGTCATGTGCTGTCTTCATACTCTAATTATTTCAAAGTAAAATGGAACTGCTACAGAAACTTAAAAGTCAAGTCTTAAAATAATTTGACATGATGTAGACATGATGAGAAGACTGAGACATTATCTGTTGAAAGAGTCTTAAAAATAAAAATTATATTAAAAACAAATAATTACATTACATATATTAGCCTTGCAATCAGCTCCATAAAACAGACTTGAGGGCACGCATTTGAGCAACTAAAGAGGGAACAGACCTGAAGGCAGCCAATTTTCTCAGCAGCTAGCTAAGAAAATGGGTTTGAGTCAGGGCTGCTTCCATAAACTATTGTGGGATGGTGGTGTGCACTGGTAGCGTGTTTTCTGGTGATCCCCTCAGACAAGCAAGAAGGCTGAAATGCAAAACCAGGTTTACCGGGTTACTGTCCTGCTGGAAGGCTTTCTACCTTATGTTGGGAGGTACATGATATGGTGAATATTGCTCCCCATAGAGCATGCAGTGTGCCGAGATCTAAGTGAGATATAACAATGAGACTTAGGCTTCTTCTAGAGTTTTAATTGCGGTTTAACTGGCTTTTTGGGCCTGTGTGCACAACTGCTACTCTTAAGCCATGGTTAACTCCCTGAGTGAATATGCAGCTCCCCACTACTTGTATGCACAGACAACATAATGGCCTTGTTTGAAAGAGAGGACCAGCTTGGAACTCCACAATCATTTGAGCTCCCAGCACCTTAAATGTGCTGGTCTACATCCTTGGTGGAATGACCTAGAGAGTGCTAGACAGATCGTGATGCAGAAATGATCAAACTGTATGTAGAGAAGACATTTATATTCAGCACCCAGAAGTTGTCAGGAGCTGCATGGACCCCTGTGAGGAGTAGCCAGGGCTGCCCCATGATGCACACAGCTGATTCCAGACAGATCAAATGGACCACCGCAGGGCACAGCTGAGCCCCACAGATACAGTTGTGGCTCCTGGGGAAAGCCTGGGACAGGAAGTGAAACGCCCGGCCTGGATGTGAGGGGAAAAGTGTCAGAAACACACTGTGAGCACTGAGAAAGAGGGGCAGGAGGAGAGAAGGAGGTGATCCAGGCAGGGATTCCCTGCAGCCCTGGAAAGAGCATGATGCAGCAGATATCCATACTGCAGCCTGTTGATGACCCCATGTCAAAGCAGGCGGATTTGCCCTCAAGGAAGCCACAGCCTGTGGAGAGATCACGCCACAGCAGGCTATCCAGAAGCACTGCAGCCTGTGGGAATAACGCTGGAGCCAGGGAAAAGTGTGAGAAAGAAGGAGTGACAGAGAAGAGATGTTACAGACCAACTGTAACCGCCATTCCCCATCTCCCTGCACAACTTGGTGAGGAGAGGTGAAGTACAGGAGTGAGATTGACCCTGAGGCAAGGAAAGAAGGAAGGGGGAAGGTGTAATTTTAAATTTTGTCTTTGTTTCTCACCATTCAACACTATTCTAATTGGCAATAAATTATTTTTTCCAAGTTTATTTTGGCCATAATGGATAAATAATTGATAAATAATCTCCCATGAGCTTTTTCACCTTGTTTTCTCCACACTATTCTGTTGAGAAGGGGGAGAGAGAGCTGCTGAACAAGTGTGTCACAGTAGAAATGATCTGTGTAGATGCAGAAATGGTTACAAATAATAGTTTTATGTACATAGCTGGCATATTTAAAGAATTATTTTATATGTAAATAAGATAATTAATAGAGGTGGAAGGTGCATGTGCTGGGGTCTTATAGGACCACAGCCAGTTGAAGAATAGGAAATAAGAAAAACAGCCGTTTAGAAAGCCTTACTCAATTGAGCTAAAGATGCTTCTGTCAGCCATGGAGACACCCATCTTCACTGAAAAGTGAGTGACCATCCTGTTCAAGAAGATTAGACTCTCCATGTGAACTTATCCTACGCCATTATCGCAATAAATTTGTTTCTGTTTATAATAAACACTCTGTCCCTGAAGGGTCTATGCAGCAAAAAGTGCTATCTACAGCACTAAAGAAACCTACAGAAGCCTAATGCTTTTCCTAATTACCATCTGAGGTTAAAATATTCAGCTCT
Source organism: Psittacus erithacus (assembly GCA_009867235.2). NCBI lineage: Eukaryota > Metazoa > Chordata > Aves > Psittaciformes > Psittacidae > Psittacus > Psittacus erithacus. The sequence continues at coordinate 27,357 of WYDI02004729.1, forward strand.
ATCAATGTTTTGAGATTGGATTTACAGAACTGAAATAGCACACCCTGTCTGATCCTCTGCAGAGCACTGAGTTTCAGATATAGCATAGCTCTGTATTTTTTGGTTTGTATTACTGAATTTGTTTCATCTTTACAATATGTATAAAATGAAGGAGTTCACTGACTTATTTTGCTTTTTTTTCAGTTATAACGACTCACTAACAGCAAGTAATATTTTTCCATTTAATATGTTCTGGAAAACCTACTAGGTGTTTAATTGTTTGCTTTACCTGTCTTTTCTTTCTGGGATTTATTTTAGTTTTAATCAGAGAAAACATAAAGCAAGGCTCAGGGGGGTAAACTGAACTTCTCCATGGAGTTGGGCAGAACCTCTGGATACTGCCAGGTACTAGGCACTGCATGATGTGGGTTAAAGTCACTTAATTGCCTTGGTCTTTTGCTCCCATGTCCTGCCCTGCCTATGATCTGTCTCACCCATTAAAACTATAGTCTAAGAGAGAACTATCCCCCCCAAAACATGGATTATAAATGCTTAGCAGCAGGAAGATGTAGTTTAAGACAGAACCTAGAAGCTTAACTTCAGTAAGTGTTTATATCAAACTGTAGTGATTCATGTCCTTCACAATCCCTGCTGTGTAATGTATTAATATTGGTTTTGGATATTGAGAAGAAGACATTTTTGCATTTCTTCTAATGCTGAATTAAAAATAGATCAATATTTTCTTATAATATTGCTCTTAATGTTTAGAATTATGAACACAGATATAAAAGTCAGTCTTTGAAAGCAAAAATTTTAATTTTTTTTTTTTTTAAAATTCCAATGAGAGACTCTTCCGAATAATTCAATATTCTGAAGTATTCTAGCATTAGCAGCAGTTTAATAAGAAGTAAGATCCAATTTGAAGAAGCAAAAAGGTTTGGGATTATTTTTTTTTATAAAAAACAGGAGTAGTGGAGGATATGGAGAAATAATTATATGACGAGATACTATAAAGACTGCAGGTTTGTGTGTCTTCATATAACTACGGAGCATGAGGTCTGATGTTCGTTAATTAAAGACTTCTATTTCCACTAGATGGGTTCCTCTGAAAGACTAGCTTCTTAGCATAAAATTAATTAACCTTCATAAGACAGTCAGAGGTACTTCAGTGACCCTACTACTGCCAAAAAAATAAATCACTTTACAGAATCTTTCACAAATCTTTTAAAGGCCTTCTACAATACGCATAGTGAAAGAGTATGAAATATCAGATACCTTTTTATTTTACATTATGTGCTAGAAGAATACAGAAGGCAATTATTTCTTCACCATATATCAGAACAGTGTGTCTTCTCACATTTTAAGAGGCATGGGAACATTATGAAAAAACATGTAGAGGATAACATAACAGTTTCGCTGTCCTTGCTTCTTATAATAAAGTTCAACTCTTTGTCCTCCTTCCCCTCCCCACCAAAAAAAAAGTATTGTGCAGGTACTAAATATCAGAAGTTGTTTTAATTCACAGTTGAAAACCTTCATAACTTTGGTTCAGATTTCCAATAATTTGAAAATACTTTATTTGTATCCTCCTTTTGCAAGCAAAAAAGATGAAGGATGCATCCTAATCTGCTACCAAAGCTGAAAGAAGGACAAAGATTTAATTTCTAAATTCTCCTCTTTTGGCCAAGAACTTTATAGATGGTTAAAGAAACCACCTCACATCACCAAAAACTCTACTGAAATGTCACTTTAGAATCTGTTTTGATCTAGACAGCTTTAGTAAATTAATTTAGGAGCAAAGTATCTTCTCAAACCATAGAATTTACCATGGCTAATGATAAGAAGTTACTTAGTGGTCTGACTTGCATGCATCAGATTTTCATCATATACTTTGGAGTACACTGGGCGCCTTAAGTGTTGGTCAGAGAACATTGAAGCCACACAGAAAGAATACTGAACTAAGACCCAAAATATAAACTTCCCTGCAGCCTCTGTACTTCATTTCGTCTATGACTTTGGATAAATTATCCTGGTTCTGTGATTTTAGTTTCCCCATCTGTAAGCTGACAATAACAGTGTTGCTTCTTCTAAAACAAGTCTTAAGATCAGAATATTTAAAAGTAGGTTTTATTATTGTACTAGATATGCTACATATAGAAAAGCACATGCTTACATTAAGGAAAAGTTGTTTCTGTATGTACTGCACCTAACATTGGCATACTTCAGTTCTACATCTGTTGCTGCCAGATATCTGCCAGCTTTTTAAGATGTTGCTGCTTAAGCTCAGATGCAAAAGAAATGGAAAGTGGAGAACAATGGGATTTGATCAAGTCTTCTGTGCCAAGGCTTGTCCTTTTTGTCTAGTGCTAAGTCTAATGAACCACTTAAAAATAGCTCCCTCCTATTTAGTCTTCAAAAATTATTGGATTTTTTAACATTCCTTGTTATAAGAGAAAGACTCATTTTCTTGTTCTATCTTTATTGATTTTTCTTTCTAATGGAAACTTTTAATGTTTTTTTGATAAAGCTACCTGATTTATCTGTAATGGATTTTGTAATCAGGATGCCCATATGATCCTTTCCTTCCTAAATCAGCCTAATTTCTTCTACCCAAAACAGGTAATCCTACATCTGTCTTTCAAGGATGTAAGGCCCAACACTGATACCATAGCTCAGAGATCAGAAGAATTTGCTACATTTTAAGAAAAAGAATTAAAGTCTGGGTAGCAGGGTCATGCATAATAAAGAATGTAGACAGATGTAGGATTGTAGAGATAGAGCTTATTAGTACCTCAAAACTTCAAGGTGGAAACCCAGTGAAAAGGATAATATTTTAGATTATATTTTAGGTTTAAAATTCCAAAAGGAAAATGCAGAAAAAATATCAGTGTCAGAGGATTTGTAAGGCGAAAAGCTGCCAACACTGAGGATACCTTCTTGCCTGATTGATGCCTATATGGCCAGTAATGGCTCTTTAGATGTCTTACTGGGGCGTTAAGCCCACTGTTACTTAGCTAAGCAGTTTCTTAAATCCTTTCCATCTTGTGTGTTTATTAGCCAATACCTAATTGCCATATACCTTTACTTATTTGTATGTGTGTTTGTGCACATGCATGTGTGTGTATGTATGTGCACACATATAAACATATAAGTATCTACATATCTATCAGTATTCTACTTGCAAGGACATTCCCTGCTCAGCTGAAAGATGACCAATTACAGTGACCCCAAAAGAAGGAGTAACACCAGTAACCATTCAAAATATTTTAAAAGATAAAATGTAACTCTAAGATGTCACACTGTCTCTTTTTTAATATTATGAAGTAGGACATTTAAAATCATTAATATAAAATTACATCTCTACAAGTAGGTAAATGCTATGCTCCTCACCTCCCCTAGAGAGAGTTATTGAAACTCTGGGACAGTTTAAAATAAACATAATTAATAGTTCTCCACCTATCCCCAGTCATTCTGACACACCAGTATTTCAATACGAAAGGCTGACTTTGCTGAAGGATAATGCTGGGCATTCTAAGTCACCAATTAGGATGCAAACCTGAATGCTACCTATTGCTAAAATATAGTCCCTTTGCATACAAAAAAAAGGAGAGTCAAACAAACAAAAGCGCTTCTTCTGCAACCCAGAGTAACTGAGATATAAACCTGGCTTTAAGCCAAGAAATGAACCTTTTGGGGGGGATGGGGAAAGACATAAAAAAACCTTCGTATTTCAAGGTTGTTTGCAGTGAAATAAATATCAAGTCCTTTGTAGAATCTGGTCAATCCATCATTTCTGCATTCCAAACTGAAAACAATTGATTTGATAGATCTTGTTTCATTATGAATCACAGAATTTAAAAAAAAAAAAAAAATTCAAGCAAACCACAACATTATTGGAGACTTACAGAGTGATTTAGCTCCATTTTTGAGACTCTGAATACCAAAACTTCAGAGCCATCTAAAGCCAGAAAAGTTTACAATGGTCAAACGACCCCAATTCTTTTCTCTTACAAGTTATTCAAGTCCTAAATTTATGTTTCTGTGTTTTACAACAATAAGCTATGAATATAACAGAAGCATAATTGCAGCCAGGATGTAAAAAATTTTGTTTCTTTATGGTTCTCTTTAAGGTAAAAATTAATTGGTGAATCTGTGTTCCATAAACGGCTTCCCAGATTTTTCTGATACCATCCCAGCTGAGTAGTCTGACCACCAGTTCCTGTGTTTTAAATCATACGTTGGTAGAAGTGGCTCGCCTGTAGATGTTGAATATACTGATTTTCCTGTCATTGTTTTAAGCACCTTCAGATAAGCAAAACCAACGAAGCACCACATTACTTTTAAAGTGATTGAAATCAACTCCTGGAGTCTGCAAGTGAGAGGAAAATGCCATAGAAGCATGCCATGTCTACACATTTATACACATATAGCTATTAATAGAATACTAGATGGGTAAAAACAAGCACTTCAAAGTAGGAAATGTCAGAGCAAATTTTATTCTCTATGACCTTAATTCATTACGTTTCATGGCATGTTCATTATGATGTAGAATCTAATTACATAATTATATAATATGTTTGGGTTTCCTCATGAATCTGTACAGGTTACTTGAGAAATAATTTGCAATGATAATAAAACAGGGGGGAAAAGTATTCTTGTCACAACTCAGTCAGAGAAATCACCTCCAAAACCGTACTTCTTAATTAACTGGCTGAAGTGTGGTAAGTATATTCATTCTGCTAGAATGATGAGACTGTGTTCTGTATAAATACTTTCTCTTTTTTTGTTAAGTGTATATATATATATATATATGTATGTATGTATGTTACTCAAGTATTTCCAGCCATATATCATGGCCAAACACACACACAAATATACACAAGTTCTTTGCTAACTTTGAGAAGGATAGACTGGGATTCTGTGAGTGGTTCAAAATCCCGTAATGGGATTTGTCACTCCACTAAGCATTTAAAATCCTGCTCCTAGCTAGCGTCAGTTTATGTGGCCAAGTAACAGCCCTTAATTGCAAAATTCAGTATAGAGCATGCAAAGGAAATAAAGCAACATCATTCTTTGCAAAATGTGGGACAATAGAACCAAAGCATGTTTTTTTCCTCAGCAGCTGTTTGACATACTTCATTTGTCTAATCCCACAGCCAGAGACTCAATTCTGTTCCACGCCCAGTGTGGTAGTTGTTACAGAAAATAAAATATTTCCCACCAGCATACACATCATTTTTAGCAGTTTCCAAAGGGTTCCATTTGATGCTTCCTCCCTTATCTGGTCCCAAAATCTGTGATCTTGAATTCTGGAGTTTTACATTCTTCCAGACTCAACACAAATGTTCTTTTGATTATGTAAATTCTAACAATCCTAAGGATGATTATGTGCTATCTTATGGCTTGGTAAGCTATTACTGAATGATCACTTACTGAAAATTAAAACCACAGAGATGATGAGCAGATCTCAGGGTAAAAATTTTCTTTGAATTGTTCATTTTATATTAATAAGGACAGTCATAAGTAAGATACATGTAGATACACGAAATTGATGTGTGCAGTCTTGTCCAAGTTGTTAACCGGATCTTGACAAATACCTCTGGAAAACACAATGTAGCTGAACCCCACATCTATTTTTCACTGTTATGCAGTCAGAAAAGGACCTAAAAAAGAATTTTATAGTAGATACAGCAGCAAAATAAAATAATTTATGGAAGAAAGGAACTATGGAGATTGAGAAGGAAACAAGCTATACTAGATAACTGAAAACTAAAAAGTGATTTGCCATTCTTTAAAAGGCTTTACCACTGGTTATTTCACCTGAGTAGACATTTGAAACCCTATTTATTGCTGGCATTTATGAATATAACCATTTGATATTTGGGCACAATTGATTAGGTTAGGGTTTCCTAAAGCCAGCAACCAAGATCACTTACTGTTCCCACAGATCATTATTTTCTGAAAAATAATAATACAAACTTCTCATCAGAAGATGAAGGCAGAAGGCAGAAGATAAAATTTCTAAATTGTTGTTGCATATTTAGCAAATCACAGTCTGGCCTTATTCTTATATTCTCATAAACCTTTACAGAGTTTTCAAAAAACCTCCCTTCAATACTTCAGAAAACAGCAAAATGCATGCCTTACATTCATATGGGCATATAGTGAATGAAACAAGTGGAAAAAAAAAAACAAACCCCAAACTATATTTAATGAAGAATTAGTATCCAAGCTACATAAAAAGTGAGTCAATTTATGGAAATCTTAAAAATTTAAATAAAATTCTCCTGTAGTCAAGAGTCTGCAAAGGACTGGTATGTAACGTACCAATACACAGGTATAAATACAGGATCTGCCTGAAACATTAGAGACCTGCTACAAAGACCTTTTTCAGAAAATGGAAAAAGAATGTCCTTTTGCACTTGTCTAAAGAAGCTTTAAAAGTAGCAAATATTTCTTTATTGTAATTAATTTCTAGTTCAGTCATGGTTACTTTCAGGTAATGCACTCATAAACTTTATCAGTTTTTCCCTCAACTTTTTAATCTTCAGAAGTTTTAACTTTTGGCTGGTAAAACTTAATTTTCTTTTTTAACAATACCTAACATTTCCTATACTAACTTTTCAATTGGATCACAAAACTTTGACAACTCTCAGTAAAGCAAAGAGAGTTCCATAAGAAAATAAATATTGTAATACATTGACATATGCATCAAGAAAATTAAAGTTAACCCAACCTTTCAGCAGATTTTGGTTTAATCTTTTGCTCCTACTTAGTCTTACTTTAACATGTTGTACTGAAAAATCCAGGTAGTCTCAACATACATACAGATGGGTAGTTATTATACCAGATTGCTCTTTCCATGGTATCCGTGAACAGTCTAAGTGGTGCTGTTATCTTTGTGTCTATTCCAAACTACTTAAAATCTTAGTGAAATAGCACTGGACTGCTGTTTGGTCCCTTAATATTTTTATTATTGCTTCTCAGGGAGTCAGTTCTTTTCTCATATTTGATGTCCATGAATCTGTCTATTTTTGTACTGCCAGGTCACGGCCGTTTAGGTTTTATTCAGAAAGCTGTCCTTTTTTTACAATATAATTACAGATTCAGAATCACTGTTGTCAACAGCTATCTATTGGAAATGTTGACTTCCACAGTGAGATAAAAGACCTGCAATTCAATTTGATCAAAGTGCCTTGTACAATTATATACAGTGGTGAAGCTATATCAAATATTGATCAGTTCTTTCAAGTAATTCTGAAATAACCCACTTAAAAATTTAAAGACATACCTAGGTTTCCTATCTATCTTAATTTTCCAAAACTGTTCTTTGTTAGTAACTGAATGGATTCAATAATGTTTACAAATAAAATGATATTAATACCTAATTTAATTTATTTCCAAGACTGCAAAGAGACTTGAAGGAGTTTTAGGTTAATTGGATAGCCATTATTTGTTTTGAAAATTTATTTTATTTCTTCTGAATATCATGAAGACTAAATAAAATTACTGATCTGTCTGTATATAAAAAATGCAGCTCTTTTGATTACTGATTACCATAATAATACTACTTGATCTTTATAATACACATTTCATGTTCAAAACACTGTACAGATATGAAGTAATTAATCCTTCCCAATCTGCTTGTGAACAAAGTGAAAAAACTTTGTCATTTTCATTTCATGTTGATGACACAGAGGTAAAGGAGTGGAATGGCTTGGACAAAGAAATGCTAAGGTAAAGGGATGGCACCAACATTATATACTGAGGCTCATTTTATTTCAAGATTTTCTTCTCATGATAAACTAGTATTTATATCTACTAAAACTATATCTCTCTTCCTTCCATCTTCCTGAAAACTGTTACAATTTTGCTCAAGGTTATATTTTGTTGTCATAAATCATATTATCTTTTTGTACCTCCATCTTCTAAAATTTTCTGTAGCATTGCCTGTAATGCCAGGTGTAAAGCCCAGAGTGCCACAGGACCAATGGAAACAATTTCACCTACTGCCTTAAAGATTATTGTGTGCTTAGCTATGTTCAGTGTAGTTCTGTATTCATGTACTTCACGACACAGTATTGATATTGACTGTCATTTGGGAGTACATGACACGATTCTGGGACTCTTCGCACACTCTAGAGCAGTTATACTGGATTTTAGGAGGCTGTAAATTTTGTATGTTTTCCCCCCTTATGCCTTACCTTAGAATCACAAACTGATTGAGAACCACTCCATCACTGACATTTACTAGGCCCCTAATATCCTTTTTCTTCCTTTGCAGCCCTTGAACTAGGGGCTTGAACTTGAACAACCCACCTGAAACTGGTACCAGCCCATCTTATTCATATTATTATACAGCATCTCTCACATCATATCATATTGCATCTTCTCACAGTCTTATATTCTTGGCATGTTGTAAACTGTATTTTCTTAGTTATGGGAATAACAAAAAGGTGGAAGATGATGAGACAAACACTACTCAATTTATTATTTTTTGATTTTATATAATCATATGGAAAATACCATAAAACCCTCTGCTGCATGGAAAGACCCTTATTTACTGACTAATACTAAACCAGATCAAATACCCCAGCCTTTCTATTGAATAGCTTCATAACTTTGTGAAACTCACAGAGTACAAGTCAGTAACCATACAACTACATGATAGGCATTCATTCTAGTTTAAGTGGAGATTTGGCAGATGATATTAAAAAGAAAAAAAAATAAATAAGAGATATTTTAACCTAAATTATTATCTATTTTGTAATTACAAGAAATTACAAACAATGGAAGAAGTTTGCACCAGTGTCTATGTAGTGTGAAAATAAGAGGCTGCTATACATATTAGAGGAAGTTTGTTCCCTTAGGTTCTATGTGCTACAGCTGAAAAGAAAGCAACTTCACAAGGATATTATCTGTCCTCAGGCAGATATGGGAGTTATAGATGCTAACAATAAGAATATCAGGTTATAATATTAAATATCTTGAAATGCTTTGCAAGTTTGGTAAAAATTCATGATTCATTATTTTAATCTCTAAATATGCAGGACTAAAATGGGACATTTCTGTATGATAAATTATCTCACATCCACTTGCTGCATGATTCTTTCTTTTTATTCCTTTTATGTAAAATATTTGTTTACTATTGTTTACAGCTAGATATAGGACAGATAATTCAGAAGACACTATTGTTTGGTATAGCAAATACTATTTTTATAATGACTCGCACAGTACTTCGGGTTCCTGAAATGAAAGGTATAAATGCATGAACATTACTTTTATGGTTGGGAAACACTTCCATCACACATAAAATTTAAAGTAAGTTTAATTAAATTAATTGCAGTGTAACGTCTCTTGACAATGATGTGAATAAATATTTTAAGACTGTTACTGTAGTCTGATCATGTATCTTCTATGGCGCTACAGATTCATGCCATCTCTGTACCAATAAGGATGGAAATTATCTTTTCATTTACATCCATGCAAGCCTGCTATATGGTAAGTTAAAGGAAAGCACTGGACCGTACATACCTGAAGTTTTGAAATAGAATAACACAGGTATAGTAACTGCTATTACAAAGCTAAGCCTAAAGCTGACTGTACTGAAGCTAAAAGGTATTATATCCCTACTGCAAATCAGCATCTGCAAAAAGTCCTCTCACATAGACACTGTCAATGCTTTTGCACCAGTATAGAAAATAAATGGAAGCAGATATGTTGTATAAATTTCCATTGTAGTTCTTTACTCTTTGAGTATTGACATGTAGCTCTTAGGTCTAGGTGTCATTGCTGTAGAAGGCTAAATGGGAAAGATAAGGATGCTTTAGGGACTCCTGATCATACTTAGAGAGGGAGTAATGCATCTTATTTTGCATTGGAAACAACAAAAATTGAATTGGCTTCAGCTTAAGGTAAATAGTCAGAACTTCCATCTATGGAAGGAAGACTTCATTGTATTAGTGCATAATCTCTGATTGCTTTGGAGAAAGAATGGTCTCAGTCGTGGAGTGTAATTATAACCTAATAGTTTAATTGGAGTTAATGTGATATTTAACAATAGAAAGGTGGATTATCTATGTGAACAAGATGGACTTCAGTTGCCAATCAAGTGATCCACTATAAACCGATAAGTAGTTGATAGTATACCCAATGCAACATTACTGCAGCTTGAGAAAATGATTTTGAGATACTCTAAAAGACTGCTAGAACACTTAATTCTAGCTTTCATGTCAGGAAATAAAGCAATTAAGTTTAAAACATCTGAAAGGTTTTGTTTTACTCACTTCTGCTAACCAAGAGGAAATGAAATTTTTAAAATACTTTTAAATAACAAACCAAAATACACCAGCAACAAACCAAAAAGCACGTCTACAAAGAACACTGGACTTAACCAGCATTAGTAATTTTACCAAGATAAGCCATAGGTTGGATTTCAGGCTGCATACCCAAATGCCCACTGTAGCTAAGGGAATTCATTTCCCACTGAACTCCAAAGTAAATAAGTGCTTAGAATATGGGTAACATTATACAAGATGCAGGGTATGATACAGAATGCTGCAGTGTCATGGTTTAAGAGCTGAACCCAGAACATACAGGTTTAAACTATTAGAAGTTATCTGTAGCAGATATTTGATATCTTTTTGCAAAATCAGCAATTAATTGATATTATAAGCTATAGTTTTATGAAGCTACTGTGAATGCTCTTGAAAGAGTATATAAATAGTGTAAAGTTATGTTCTGCCTATTACAGATCCTTTGCAAAGGACAAACATTTTGGCAGTCCTTAAACAGCTGACTCAAGAGAGGACAGGAAACATGTTTACTCCTAGAGATCCCATAGATACTAATCACTTCAAAAAGTATGGAGAAGACACGGGACACTGACTTGCTCATGCACAGACCAAGTCTGTGAATGAATAGTTTAAATAATACAAAAGTTGATGCAGCTTGTAAATTTTCACTTCTTTTCTGAGGAAAAGGGCAGTTTTGTCTCCGTCTGGAAGCATACTTTCACCCTGCGTGCCCTAAGGGCTTCAAAGAGACGGAGTTAGCCAGAGCCTTGAGGTAGATCTGCCTAGCTTGCCTCCTATTCTAAATTCCCCAAATAAAAGCTACGGTGACTTTTAAAGTTACCTTCCCCATCCTAAAAAACCCAACACAAAAACCCATACAATGAAAAGGACAGGCTTTATCAAATGAGATACTAAAAAACCTAGAATTTTTTAGGTAGACCCAACTGAAAGTGACTAGCTCAAACACAGTGGAAAGAATAAATTTGGAAAATCACAAACAACTCTCTCTGCTTGCTCACTGTGTCTTTGAAAATGGTCCTAGGCCAGACTTTGGTCTGAATTAACCTATGACAGCAAATTTTAACAAACTCCCCACAATCTCCAAGACATCTTTTGCTATTATCTCTAATGTCTGGACAGCTGCTCTCTCCTTTTCTCAGCCGAGCATCTTGACCCTTCAGGCTCCCTCAGCATTTTACTGGCTCTTCTGCCTTAAGTGTCTTACATTCTGTGAAACCTTGTCTTTCCTGAGCGTGGTGAGTAGCTTCCTGAAGAAAGCACAATGTCACCTACGTGAGAAACATGCCTCCCAGCAAGCTGCAAAGAAAACATTATGTTTTTATCAGATCACCCTTACACCATGATATTGCATCACATTTGTAGAAATAAACTATCCAATAATTTAGCATATTCATGTGTAGCTGATGCTTAGCTGACACTTTGCATAGTGACATATTTTCAGTAAATCATGTTGGTGTTTTTGTAGCCCACAGAGGTTTCACACTGCTCCACTCACTTAATGGAACATAACATAAAAAGATAACAAATAAAATACACTATGCCTGTCTCTAGCACCATGTAGCACCCCAGCAATATATCAAAATCTTTATGTCTATCTAGCCTTTCATAATATAACAAAAGTATATATGATGATGTTACAGGAAAATTTCCATCCAAATGTATTAACTCGAGAGTTAGATGTGAGTAGTATGTATTTAGATATGCATGTAGATCTGAGTGAGATTCTTTTTACTGACTATAACGAAAAATCCTTCCCTATATTAGAGCTCTTATAGCTGAGGAACAAGCATTTAAGGCAAACAGAGGATAAGAAGACCAGAGTGCCATAGTTAAGTGTAAGAAATTTGCAAATTGACCACTTTACCTTGGTACTGGTAAGATTTGTCATCCCCAGTAATGACTACAAACCATCTTGTTGGCACAGTATATAGGTGACTAAGTGGTACTTCCAACCTTTCTTTTTCTTTCAGAAACACAATACGATTATCTTGCAAAATTTTGAGAAGTCATAAGCAAAAACTGTATTAATTAAACCTGGATCAGAAGAGGCCTCAATCACATCCTGGTTAAAAGATATAAAAGTTGTTAATTTTAATTTTTAAAGGTTCATGTCAATCTACTTATTCAATTTTTATAAAAATGATAATAAACACCTTGCCTAATAATGATTAAAGAAATGCAAATTCTTATGTTAACATGAGAAAACACTATATTAAAACATAATTCCTACATATCATGAAATATGCAACATTACCATTATACAAGCTCATATATAAGCAGCTCTTGCATATTTATATGTAAACTTTCATAAAAAATAGTTTAGTATGCTCTTTTTGTTTATTTCTATTTGGTTTATCCTAAAATCAACTGACTTTTACAGCATATAATATTTGTGATTTTATGTAGGACAGTGTCTTTCTGCGGTCAAATTGTATTAATAGTAGTATAGTAACACAGTGAGACCAACAGCTTTGAGTTCATGCATGCAGGCATAGTGATATACATGTTGATGATTTTCAATGAATTTCTGAAATCATTGAAGATTATAACGTCAAAAATGTCATAGAATAGTTAGGGTCGGAAAGGACCTTAAGATCATCTAGTTCTAACCCCCCTGCCATGGGCAGAGACACCTCACACTAAACCATGTCACCCAAGACTCCGTCCAACCTGGCCTTGAACACTGCCTGGGATGGAGCATTCACAACTTCCCTGGGCAACCCATTCCAGTGCCTCACCACCCTCACAGTAAAGAACTTCTTC
>WYDI02004731.1:0-57124 GCA_009867235.2 Psittacus erithacus
TCCCAACACTGATCCCTGAGGGACACCACTCATTACTGGTCTCCAGCTGGACATTGAGCCATTGAGCACAACTCTTTAATAGATCTCATCTTAGATTGCCTTTCCACTCAAAGTTGGAAGCCTAACCCTGGATTAGAGTTATGGTGGAAATCTTTCTTCCTAGGATACCTAACCCTCAAATTCTTCATTTCCAATATCCCCTCGTGACAGCAGTGCTACAGTCTTGTGACTGTAGCAACTGAAAGTCTGTGAACTTATTATGCTAAAAACAAGTGCGAGGACAGGTTTTAATGGAGCATACAGGCAAATTCAGTTGAATTAGAGTCTGGTGTTTTGGCTGGATGAAAAATAGGATCGAAATATGAATAAGTTTGGGTGTTTGGTATTGCAAATGCTCACGGAATTCACAGAGTTGGGAAGACAGCAACTACAGGTAATTATTGCAGTTATGGAAAGTTTATTGCAGCCTCAAATGCAAATTATTTCAGTGGCCTGTGATGACAGGAGGATGGAAGGAAGCTCAGCCTTGCACAGAACCAAGATGTGTTAAATGCTCAGTAATATAGCTCTACTAAAGCAAAGGTGGGAAGTTTCACTTTACAGTACTGCCCCATAAACTGTAATTTTTGACTTATCTCTGCTTATAAGTCTGAACCCAAAGACTTGTCACAAGCTTTTATACAGTTGGGATGACAGATCGTTGCCTTTAAAAATAGGCTACTTCCTATTATGACACCAGCCTCTCTTGTCTAAAACCACCTATTTTCTGCAGCATAAAGGCAACTGAAAATCTTCAAAGACAGCACTGCCTGGAAGAGATTATACTCAGGAAAACAATGGATGCTAATTTTTTTACTAAATCACCAGTATGCTTATTAGGCTGAGGCTTCATTTTCATAGAAGGGAAAGAAACATATGAATAGCAGAGCCTGTCACGGGACTCTTTCTTCTCACACTTTCTAAATGCTTCCTGCACATACATGACTGCCCAGGGGAATGAGTGCCAACTTCTAATCTGTTCCATGCGTGACCAGCTAACAAAAAGGGTATTTCTTAACAAAATTACCATATTTGCAGGAAAGAAAATGCAGTGTTCCAACAGTTGCAGACAGTTTAAATCCATCCTAACAGTGTTACTGTTAGAGGGTAAGACAAATCCAGAAGACCCTTGTATAGCACAGGCACCATTCCACTGCATAGCCATTGTTACCGCACAGCATTGGATCCATCCCTGTAGCCAGTATAGCAAGCAAAGAAAGTCTGACTGCAGAGCTTTCAAACCTCCACTTCAGCCTACCCCTCTTGAACTTACATTTCGTTCACTGATAGAAAAAAGAAATGGGACTTCTCTGAATCAGGAGAGGTGATAAGAAGGGAGGAAATGTTTTCCACAACACAGAATAGTTCTGGATTTGTATTATCCAACAAAAGAGTCTTCTCTTGAATTACTGACCTCAGCCCAGCCCTGTCACTGGGTACCTGCCCAAGTCTCCTGGTCACCTTGACCTGATGGCTTACTTCCCAGACATGCCTTGACCTAGGCCCACATAGGAGCCTGATGTCCTGTGTTCAAGACTGTCTGTGGCTGCAACTCCCTCTCCCCATCTTACCTGGTTCCTCCACTGGGGGTGGCAGGACCAAGCCCTGGCTAAGTGACGACACTTGCCCTGACAGCCCAAGGATCCTTCTCAGCTCCCAGCCCTCACTGATCATTGGCAGTGTGGCCTTAGCCCTCCTCCGAAAACAGCTGGCATTCATTTTCTTAAAGAAAGTTAAGATTTCTGAATGGGATTTAGTTAGCTATCCTCAGGTTATTAAAATACAAAAACTCCATGATGGCCTTTCTCTTTTAATTTTGAAACTCCTTTAGCTTTAGATTATGAATGGTTGAGGATTGCAAGTTTTATAGACCTTCTAATCTAATATATGTCATTTGGAAAATAATTTAAAGTATATACAATTACAAAACTTTGCATTTCTCTACCTGTTCTTAATCACTGGATTGAGTGTATATTCTGGAGAATCCATGCTTGTGGATAATAATAAAATTCCTAGGGTGTTTCTCTTTACTTCCAGTATAAAATGTAAGCTGCAAGATATTTAAAGACTAGTTTTGTAATTTCCTAATCAGCCATTCTCATAGATTTCTTTTATGAAGTGTCACCAATGCTGTCCCAGTATGGCAACTGGAAAGCATATTCAGAGAGAGACATATATTCATTTAAAGTATATTTCCTTGTGTCTGTTTTCATTACTTCTTGCTGAGACTGTTGATGGTTCTAGTTATATGTGGTTTGCAAACATGGTTTATCATTAATCATTGCCTAGGTTACTTTGAACAACAGACAAGCTTCACAGTACAATTTCAAAACCAGAAGATCAACTCTGTTGTCTCTCATATCCTTGCAGCAGAAGCAGGGAATCTAGCTCTGCAGCATATCTTCTACCTTTCATACAGCAGGACCCAAAAAGGGCCAGCCAGGTCTTCCTCTCTCCTCAGAACAACTGCTCAAAAATTTGTGTCATGAGGCTCACTATGACATTATTTTTACTTCTTGTTTGGAAAAAGGATAAATGTACTTTATATACTATCTAGTACAAGTAGTAAGAAGTCATTTAGTGTAATATTATTTCCAAAGCCAGAAATAATGCATGCATTACAGTGTTTGGCCTCTTCTGTAGCACACAATTTTGTCCTGTAACCCTTACTTTACTATTAACAGATTTTTATTAAAATGTTTCTTTGAGAAATATCCGTGGGTGAAATAATTTCTGAAGCTTCCAACATTGACATGATTTCTGTTTGCTTCTATGGTGTTGACCTATTTTAGGATTCAAAAACTTACTTCAAGTGTCCGATCATATGATTAATACTAATCTGGCCAGGTAAGGGGGAATGAAATAGTTGTATATGACCTATGTGTCACAAGAAACCAAAACAAAAATTTGTTATGTATTTTACGTAGCAAATATTCAAAACAATCTTATTCTGTAGTTTGAAGACAAGATCAAGAATCAGAATGAGCGGCACTTCCAAGAGGAACAACCAAGACATCCCTTAGTTATATCACTGCTAATATTTTTTTTTTGCGAGAGATAAACTAAGAGGGACCAACATATATAGCTTGAGAGACAGAAAAACAAAAAGTGGAAATACATTTTCAAACATCGGCCTGTTTTCAAATATCAGTTGCAGTTGACTTAGCATTTAGGCAAGGTAGATACTCCTTAAAATGTTACTTTTTGTCCATGGCATGCAAACACCCCACAACTTAATCTCTGTTCACTGATTACTCAGAAAAGCCTGTCTTCCTACTTACAAATTATGAGCATATTGTTACCGTAAAAATATACTGCATTTTTGCTTGATAAATTAAGCATACAGATAACTGAGCAGGAGTCTGTGGAGCCCATAATTTTATTCTCTTGTACAAAAGAAATAATCATGCACCTATTCCATGAGGAGCACTAACATAAGATGAACAATTATTTCTTTCAATTAGTGTGCTCGCAGTTTCAACAGCTGAATATGCAAACTAGTTTATCTTATGAATCTAACCCCTCATTTTAACTTGAGTGGGAGCATCTCAGCACGTTATTTTCTGGCTTACAGGATGCTTACATCTCCTTTGTATTTCTTTACTTAAAAACTGAAAATTCCTTAAACATGTACTAGATCCTGCCATAAATGTCTCATCTTTTTCTATCTGACGCTGTTAATTTAAGAGTCTTCCTAAAGAGTCCTGAAGCTCAACATGTAATGCCAATTCTTATGTCTAAAAAATAGTAATCGTTCATAATACTGAAGCTTTTTTGGAAATGTTGGGGAAGCACAGAGCCCTGAAAAGGGATTTTATTAATTTAACAGAAAGAACCCTAAGTGAAAATAAAATTTACACACTCTTTTAAAAGACTTCTAAGAAACACTTTCTGCATGGTAAGAAAATGCCATAGTTTAGTCTTAAACTGGGAGAGGCCTCATATAAACAGGGAAAGCACCTCAGGATTGTAAAAGCAGGGTCTCTTCTGATCTTTAGCAATGTGTCTTGGGAAGGTGCAGCTCCTTAGAGAATACGCTTTTGCAGAAGTACTAAAAGGAGGCTACAAGTGTTAATAAAGTGTCCTACTTGATACTGTTTGCCTTTTTGAAGCTATTTCACAGGAGCTGGATCTCTGGAAGAAACAGCACCCAGGAGGTTAAAAAGTCGCCATCTTATCTGTAGGCTATTCTTCATGGCAGTATCTGAATGAAAAAGGAGCCCAGGGGATTACAGACATGAAGTATAAAAGCATGTGTTTCGCTGTATGATCAATAGACCTAGTGATTGTATTTCTTCATTCTAGACTACACTACACAGATGACAGTGAATAAATAAAACAGTGGGGTGAGCTGAATATTTCAGCTTGCCTGACAAGAGAGTGCATGCATGCATGTGTGTTTGTGCACGCATATCTGAGTATTCTGCAATCTTATACCATCTTACAAATTGGTCGGTACTTACACGTATTCCCAGTAATTCTGGGGGGAAAACTACAGTGAGAAAATGAGAAGCACTCATGCAATGCCTTGTTTAAAAGAACAAGAATCCCTGGGCTTTGTGCTTGGAACAAGCCATTGGAATCTGTCATGAGGAGAAAAGGTCTAAAGAAAGTTTCTGCCTAGAAACTCTGCCATATTAAGTATTTATTTTCGTGTATTTGAGGGAGAAAAAGAACAGGTTAAAAGCTGTACTAACTTTAACATGTCAAAGAAATACCCACAGTCCTTTGCCAGCCACAATTGCCAATTCCAGTCATTTGAGGGCTCTACTAATGCTTTACAGGATCTCTGGAAAGCAGAAAAGTTAAAGTACAGGGAAGTTAGATGACAGCACTCATTCAACAGATTCAGATTTGTGCTTCGAAGTATCACATAGCTTTTCCTGCTGGGTAATCCCCTAGCTACTGAGTCCTTCAAGTGCCTTTTTTGTAAGTTACAGATGGTAGGAAAAGCTACAGACCTCAGGTATATAACTTTGAGAATATGAGAAGAAACATTACTAATGACTCCAACTAGTCATCTGTGGAACTGTAAGTATCATAAATTCTCATAATGCAAATATTTGACTGAATAGTTCATAGGTACAAGTACATAACACTTCTAGGATGTACTTGTATGAAAATTTGCAAGCTACGTCTTGACAAGTTAGGGTTGCTGCTTGGCTTTGCACTACAGTATGTACATGGTGATTTTCTAGTTCAGGTGTGACAGCTGCATATTTTATTTCCCCAAATTCAATTACCTGAATGTTGGCCAAGAGGGTTTCTGCCACAGGAGTGAAGCAGTAACATGCATTCAATCAACTTGTCTTAAAAACCTTAATTTTTACAGCAGCTGTTTGAACATCTTCATTGTGATTCTTATTGATCAATAAAAGATAGATCAATATCAATTGAAAACAACAGAGGAAGAATATTCAGCACAGAGCCAGATGGATTATTACTTTTCTCCCTTCAAATATGGTGAGATGCCAAATACTGCCACTGTGGTATCCTCTCATTTGAACAAAACTGGGAAGGAAAATAAGATATTTCTGAGACCTTACTTTGATGTGACAATGAAAACATAGTTAAGACAAAGCAGAAATGGTACAGAAGCTTTTGAATAATAAGAATAATAAGAACAATGTGAGCATGTGAAAGAGAGTTCTCGGCTCATCTCTGCAGTAGGAGAGAAAAAGGAAAACCTAAAGAGGGCAGAAAAGGCCCTAGGTTAAATCTGATTCTCTTTCAGGGTAAGTTTCCTTTTTTTTTTACAAGAAAAAAATGTCCATGCAATTCTATCATCAAATGGATTTAGCAACTTCCCAGAGCTAGGGAAAATAAGGCCATATATTTTGAAGTGTTCAGAGACTAGTGATGTAGTTTTCTTTATATGAGCACTATACATAGCACAGTATTTTTTTTATTAGATCTCCAGGTAATACTGAAATAATCATATTTATATTATGCATGATAATGTTTCATACTACGCTATGAACACTTAGCATGCATAATGAACTTCCAAAGGACTTGATTTCTCAACATCATCCTATAAAACAAGGCAAAACAAAAAAATACAGACAAGAACAAATTTTGACCAACTGTGTGCTCCAGCCACGAAAATACTTTAGCTTTATACCTTCTCTGGGGAGTCCTTCTATGTTTAAAATTAAGCAGTTTCTTAAATGCATTGCTGGACTAGCTCCCTAGAGCAAAAACACAAGATTCTACAGTTTGTCACAATATTTCTGATTTAATGAGTCCCTGTGCTTTTGTCAATTGGCATCTGAACATTAATGTTTTCCAAGTATAGTCATTGCTTGAGTGAATATGGGTAATAAAAATCTGTAGTGTTGCACAAAAATACTTGATTCTGCCCTTTCATTTGCTCTGAAGATATATTTTCTAAACCCAATTAATAGTTCAAGTTAATTGTTAAGTAGCAGCTGCTGTAGTATTCTTGGAGAATTTCTGAACACAGTGTTAGAAGGAATTATAATTCCAAGGTCTTAAAATCCTATGCATATCTTTACATTCTCTCTCTCTCTCTTTTTTCTTCTGTGGTGATTATTTTAATGAGCAGGTTTAGCTAACACCTCTCAGGAAAGGTAGGTATTAACAGACCCAATTACTCTAATATCCATAACTAATCAAGAGCTATGAAGTGGCTCAGCGGCGAGTCTAACTCATAGCCTAAAATTGATCTATACAGAATTTGTATGTGGGAATGAAATGATATAATTCCTGCCAAATACACTTCAAGGCATTGTAAGCGCCTGGAGCATATGCTGCGCTTTCTCTACTGTATCCCAGTCTGCTAATCCTCTAAATTAAGACCTTGGTCCTATGCAGGACAGAAAAATCCCAAACAACAAAACACTGAACCAATGGATCCTGATTCCCAAAAAAGGGAAGGTCTTTTCATTGTTAGCATTACTTCAGTTACTACAAGCTCAAGTAATGGGAGCATCAAATAGATGCTATACTGCAATGTTCTCTAAACAGCAACTGGCAATACAAAGAGGTTACAGGGTTAGGTAAGATTTTGGTACGAATATTTTTGTGTTCCTGCTCTGGTAGGTACTGTACAAAACCCAAATAGTCTAGAAATTTTGCAATGTAAGCCAGAATAAAGAGATGGGACAAAAAGGTTATTTTAAATATGTATTCTAAATTAATTTAAAACAAGTCTCAGTAAGCTTAATATTTGCTTAAAGAAAGATTTAGCCAAGAACTTCAGAATTTGAACTTTCTGGGTTGGTTTTCTTTTCTTCTTTTATTTTCTTTTTTTTCCAGTGTGCCAACACCATCATTTAAGCTTATTGATGTGAGATGAAAAAAGAGAATTTTCCTTATCTAAGTTGTGTAAATATAGTGAACATCACAGGCCAAAAAATGTGTTTCATTTTTGGTTTACATCAGAACTGCTAATTTAGGATAAAAATTGAAAACATTAGCTGCAGGAAAAGCTTTCTGAACAGCTAAGGAAAAGAGATAATACTACAGGACACATAATTTTAAGAAAAAGAAATATACTTTTTCCGACATTGAGTTTTCCTTTAAGCAAAGGCAGCATGTTTGTTTTAAGGACTCCGATGCAGTGTCATGTTCCGTAAGAAGTGGGAAGAAAGTAAAACAGTTTTTTTGTGGTGTTAACAGAAAAAAAGACATCAAAATAAGTGATGGGCCAAATCCATATTTGGCGTAAATAATGCTGGCTTGGATGAAAGTGCCATTTTATACAAACTAAGAGTTTGCATCACTACATTTAATCCAAGATAAAAAGTAAAAGATCTTTCATCAACTCTAACTTTGGCAGCAAATTCAGCAGGGAAACATTCTGGCACAAATAGCACAAGACACTCAAGGTTATGGTACCTAGGGCACAATGAAGTACTATCCTTCTCCAGCAAAGGCCATCTTTGCCATTTATAGGCAAAGGTGTACCCCTTCCCATTGGCAGCAGGCAGGACCTCTCTATACAGTGTCTATACAGTTCTATAGGACCTGTCCTATAGCAGGACCTCTGCTGTACAGTGGATCAGGTATAAATAAGACAGCTGCTAAATAAAGGAAACCCTACTGCCCTGAGCTGTTTGGCCAGAAACAACAGCCACATTTGTGTGTTTGTAAGCCAAGCTTCTTAAAATAAACAAAACAGTTCTCAGAGCTTTAATTGCTAGTTGCTACTTAGACGCATCAGGAAAATCTGTAAATTTTCACTGATTTATTTATCATACGAAGAGTCCAGGTACACAGACCTCTGTGAAGATCGATTTATTCCAGAAAAGATCTTTCAGAATAATGAAAGCACAAAGGGGTATCATTAAGATGCTGGTCTTTTCACTTTAATAAGAAAAAAAAAAGAAAAAATTTAATAAGAAAAAAATAAGAAAAAATAGAAATTAAACCAGTAATTATTAACCAGTTTGGAAAGTAACCACATTATTTCATCTCAGTTCCAATTACCACAATACTTGTTTCCTAGGGACTAAATAGCCCTCTATTTAGGAATTATACCTTACAAAATAATGCATATTAGTACAGGAATTGCATATATTATTACTGATTTTGAATTAATATTCTGCAACACAACTCCATGTCTATATATATATTTACGAGAAGGAAGCTGGTGGCTATTTTGTGTCTTATTAACACATCACTGAAGAATTAGGTCATAGGAACATATTCCTAAATAAATCATTTTTTTTTCTCTAGGTCGAAATACCTTTGACATCCTATATGTTCATGGTTTTCACAGACCTTGTCCATCCAGTTCTACATTCTGTCTTCTGTAATAATTTCAAAGTATGGTGCATGATACCAAATAACAAAGAAGCATAAAGAAACTTCCTCCAAGCAAACAGGTTTCCTACTTCCTTCTAAAGTCATGAACACATGAAGAGCAAGCCCTTCCTGTGGAACAAATTTATTTGTTTAGTAATACTGCACAAATATTAGGCCCAGCCTCTTGCACTAGTTTGACCGTTCCTGAGTATAAAAGTGTTCAATGACTCATCATCCTGAAGTGTAAAACAAAAACAGATATACATAAGCATTTTACTTAAACTTTTCATTTTAATTGTGTTTAACTACTTATTAAAGCAAATCACCAAGTCTATTATCTTCTAGAACTGCATAAAATGCAATACAGACAATGAGTTAATTGAACAAGTCATGAGAGTGCAGACTGAAATGACTAGGTCTCTCTGTCCTCTGATGAATATCTACTCTTATCCTCCCAGGAGGAGTATGTATCAGGCTTTTTGACACTAGTCACATGGTACCATCATAAAGTACATGACTAAGTCATGATCTAGAATAATATCATCCGGCAACAGTTCACAAAAATACATCACACTATAAATTCAGCTCATAGTCAGCTATCAGATCTCAGTAGATTTTGAACCAGCATGTTTGAAACTGTGGAACTGTCAAGTGAAATCCTGACTATATATACATAGATATAGGCATATAATATATATACTAAAAAAAAGATTAGGATGTGGAGGGGTTGTTTGCATTTCTAACATTGCATCTAAAACCACAAGCACAGTGCACAAGAAATAAACAAGAATAGATATGTAAGAAAGGTAAAATAGGTTTATTTCTCATTACTTATTTATTATTAGAGTTAAATGTGATCAACTGGTAAGATTTTCTTCAACTGACAGGATTTATTTATTAATTTTTCTTAAAACTGCCTCTTAGCCACTTTTAAGGATTACTATCTCTTACAGCAATAATCTGACAAGATGTCATGAAAGATGCTAGAAAATGTTATCCTGTCTTCAAAGGTCTTAAACATAAACAATGAATAAAAGACGGCAGGATAAAACTACAGGCTGTATCATTGTCATTATCAGGTCTGCACTTCTAGAAATATTTCACTAATGCAATTTCTACTGAAGACTGTCGACTTTCACTGAGTTTAGAATGTCAGTCAGCAGAAAGCCTAGGTTTTAGCATTTTGGTTTTTTTCACTTGTGGGCATTATTGGTTAGATTTTATCTGGTGTTTGGGGATTTTTGAAGGAACCAAGAGAGAATTAAAAAGAAAGTATAATTTTAAAAAGCACAAATAATTAATAGTTAATTTCCACTGTATGTCAAAAAGAGATTCAGAATTCAGATTTTTAGCAGGGCCTGGGCTCTTGAACTCTTTAATTCCTTTGGAAAATTCAACTACAATTGTCAGAATAAAACCAGGAAACCTCTTTTTGTGTCTTGAGTTCTGTCAGATTCCAGTACTGATAAAATACACTTGGTTACTCTTGATAACATAAAGAGATAAAGTATTGCTGAAAAGGGGGAATTGTCTTCTGGAATGTACATGAGCAGTAAAATGTTCTGAAGCTACATTTGGAACTGAAGAATACACCATGGAGTCTGATTCTAAGATACAAGTCTTGACCTCGTTTATCTGGTGGCTAACAGAAGGGAGGAACTCTTGAAGAAAATGAGTACATATAAACTGAAAAGTATTGGTTTCTCTTAGGATAAAACAGTAACAACAATAATTGCAGGTTAGACATGGATAGAAATAATTAAGTAGAATTTTGTCACAGGAGCTTTAGCATAATTTTAGTGTTAAAGGCAAAATATTACATATGTTTATGATGAGTTAATAGGTAATTAAGAGATTGCAATTATCACAACACATATTCCCAATAGGTTTCACATGATGACACTATCTTCGAAGAAATTGCATTTAATTGTCCATATTTTTAGCACAGATTCTTGAACTGTACGCAGTCTAACAACTGATGAAACATATGACAAAGCAGGGCTGATGATATTTTTTATACCACATAGAAAATGCAGTTTTAGCCTTAAAATAGTCTCACAAGCACATTCAGATGGTTGAAGATTTCCCATTGGTAAGAGAAGTAAAAAATATGATAAAAGAAGTTAGAAAAACTTTTTATAACACTTTTTTTCTTTGTTCCCAGTGATGATAATTATGATGAGAAAATGTTTTATTTTTAAATAAACTGCGGTGATATTCACAGTTTCACACAGAAGGAAATTTTACTGGAATATTCAAAGATGTTAAAAAAATCTTTTAAAATTATTGAGATCTTGATTTTTTTCTCTCAACTCCCTTTTTTTCCGTATCCAATCAACTAACCTTCTAATGAAACATGGAGAAACACACCTGAACTCTAAAAAAGTGAGACCAGGTGGTGCTTCAAGTAAAAATTGAGATCAGTTTGCAAATGCCTCTTAATTGCACATTAGTGATTATAAAACTTCTCAGCAGGGAACTAAGTACAGACCTCACAGAAAAACTGTATTTTCCTTTCAGAAAACCCTACCATGCCATTCCTTGGGGACACCTATTTAATTCAGTTTCTTGTCATGTTCCATGTAAGAAAAACCTCCAAAAGTCTGCTCTTGTTTTAAGGTAAGACTAACTGGTCTTAAATATACTTAAGTAACTCGTAGGAGGTTGTGTTTTCCTTGAACTACATCTTCAATCCTGCCTTAGAAATTAACCCCCAAAGCAGCAGAGCTATGCCTGACTTTCAGGGGCATAGTCCCAGCCATAACATGTTTGGAGGTATTCATCTAGAGGAAGCCAAAACAAATAAAAGGTCCACTGTACACCAGTGACCAGGGAAGCCTCAAGGGGATGTTTGTGATGGATATGGTTTCAAATAAGGTCATGTTTGAATGGGTATGGCTGGAAGCACAGCCTGTTTAGAGTCTCAGTGTAAATGAGGTGTTGCTGGAAAACCAGCTCATTGATATACCTGACTGATTGACTTTTTCCCTCATAGCCTGAGGGATGGTCATCTAGAGACTGGGAGTCTTTTCTGACTGAAATGAGAAAGATTTAAAATATGCTTGAAGGTGACACATAAGAAGCAGCAGTGATTTCACACATTCTATGGACATAACTTTCTCTAAATATAAATAATAAAGTAATAAGAGACCCTTAGAAGGCACAATCAATCAAGCAGCTATGGGAGAAAGAACAATACTTCTCAAGGCTAGTCAGAGCAATAGCTTGACAGAGAAAACCTCTGTCACCAAAATGAGGGGAAAGTCTGCTTGTTGCCAGTCTGTGGCTGGTATTTTAAAGGGTAAAGTGATGAACTACACACAAAGTGGCAGAGTTAGAGGACCATGAAGTCACATTTACGTGTTTGGGTTTATTAGCCTTGAAGACTCAGCAGTAAGGTTCAGCTTCAGCTTTCTTGTAATGAGGAGCACCAGCCTGCCTCGCTTCTCAGAATTTCCCCAGAAAAAATGTGTGTACATGCACTGTTTAGTGAAAGCACACCAATTCAAAATGTGGGATAAAAATAGGAGCAAAACCATATCATGCAGTCAGTCACCTCTACTTCCCAGAGATATCAGTCTTCATTTAATAAACATCATTTTTCTGCTTTGTCCTTATAACATGACACTTTTCATATCTCTCCTGCCATGACTAGCCCGGCTGTGCTGTCTGGTGAAGGTGAGACTGAAGCCAAAACTCCAAATGCACTCTGTCAACCTAATCAGTGAATGACCACCAGTCATACAAGGGTCATATACTCCTGTATGTTCAATAAAAAAGCCTGGAAAGCCACATAAAATCACTAGGAAAGTTAGGTGTTAGTGGTCTTTTGTGACCAAGAAAAGTTTGTCCACGAGCTCTCCAAATCTCATTGTATAAGGACTCAGAAAAACTTTAAAGAGATACCTAAAAGCTCTAAGCCACCCTTCGGAAACAGCTTTTGCTGCTACTCCATATGAATTATTTTGCCTTGGAAATACACAGTCACATAAGTTGGTGTGAATGCATGTTGTAAGCATCAGATGAGAAACACAGTGATAACTTGCACAGTAAAAGTGACCAGTAATGCAGATATTTCCTTTTTGCTACCAGTTTTTCCTGGCAAAAAAATATACAGAGCTCACTAAGTGCCTTTTCTTTGTCAGGTTGCAGACTGAGTGTCCTAAACAATTTTTATGTTGTGCAATATGTTACCTTGCCTTTTATTCCATTTGTGGGAGGGTGACCGTGATATTAAATGGCTACTCAACCACTCATGTTGTTTAAGAAATAGTCTCATACACATCTGATTAGTTTCATAACCTAGAAAATGACCATTTGAGTAGGAGAGAAAAAAAAATCTTTACTGTTCTCTGAACCTCATGCTGCCTTGAGAAGCAGTGTATGGCGTACAGCTGTAGGCATAGGAAGCTACAGTGGCCACGTTTTCCATTAAAAGTCAAAAGGATTTTGTGCCTTATGCCCTTAATATATCTTTCAAAATTTCTGCAAAACTCTAACCTTCTGGCTGTTAGCCACTAAAACCCACATATCACTTTGCCTCTGGCCATTATATTTTGGTAATTATAACTAAAAGCTTTGACATGGTATCAGTCCTCTTCTTCAAGCCTGATAAATATGAAACACAGCTTGGACCAGATATTTTCCTTCTTGTACCACCAAAAGGTAGGTGAGGGATACAGAAGAACTGTTTGCCAGCCGAAGATGACCATCATCCATACTGAACATTTTGCCAGTGGCCTAATTTTCCTGAATGCATGCCAGTGCCAAGCAACACCACTGCAAGTCTGAAGTGGTTAAAAGTTATAAACAGTTTATATCAAAGGCACAAAGCCCAAATAAGTGATGGGACACAGACGGGTGTATTGCAGACTCCTTTTTCACTGTCTCCCACATGATGGCATGCCATGCTGCAGAGAAGGTAATGGCAGGTCCTCCTCAGTTACTATGCCTAAGACAGTCCTTGGCAACTAAAAATTCTGTATGCATTAAAGTCATATTGCGTATCTTTTGCCAGTCCTTCTGGAGGATATCGTTATCCTTATCTCAACATCTCTTCATCACTGGTACACTGGTCATGTCAATGGCTGAGACACCTTCTCAAGCCATAGGTGTAAACTAAACAGTTATTATCCCCAGAAGCAGTTTTATCTATGTCCACAGAATACACTGAACAAGTTCTCCACACTATCTGATATGATGTTTCCTACGTAAGATGATTTGCGTAAACCTACTGCAGAAAAATATGGAAACCTACAGAAAAGACAAAGGCTACCCATAGTGAACAAGAGCAGAATCTGAAGTAGTGTAGCAGATTTATGCAGTTTAATGAAAGCAGTATGCTGTCTCGGGAAGTTCTAAGAGGCTGCATGCTCGCCTCAGACATGACTGACCTTTCTGCAAAGTTTTCTAGCATGGTGAGGTATTACAAACAGGAGGGATACTGAGTATGGAAATTGCTTTTTTAGAAGATGGGAGGAAGAAGAGAAGAAAATTGATCTGATGATGCAAACTGGTCATTACAGTTGCAGGCCTAGGCTCCAGTTGGCTCCAAGTCCAGCAATCAGCCCCTCAAAAGGAATTAATTTATTAATATATATATCCCTACTTCAGTTCATGAGGCTATCTCAAAAGCCAGTAGCAGTTCTCTGGAACTCACAGAGGAGTAACATCCAGGAGTCTAGAAAACATGTTACATGTCTATAAGAGTGGATAAAGGCAGAGAAAGAGAATTAGCTCATTAGTCCTAGAAAAATGGGCAAGATCTGATATGGACCCTCTTGGCAAAAAATATGGTTTATGCATACGTGAGCAGCAAGAGATTTTGACATTTTCACATGATTCTTCCACCAGCAATCTGGAAAAAGGATATGAATCTTTTCATTAGAAACATACATGTGTGGCTATTCTGGAAATAAATCAAACAATAAAATCAATGTTGCAGGTTTTCTCCTACAAATATATATTGCATTTACCCATCCTCAGGATCTGACTTTGGTTTTCAGATTTAAGGTCACTTCATGTACCTACAACTGAACTGTCAAAGGTGATGACAAGTTTTACTCTATAAAAATTTTAATTTTTCAAGTCTGTTATCAAAAATTTTAACCCAAGACTGCAAGTCTGTATGTCCTGAGTTTCACAGAATCTCACACTCTCTCTGAAAATTTATAGTCCTAAATCCAGAAATTAATTCTGAAACCATATTTTTTTAAACTTAGTTACCTGTAACTAACAAACATTCAACTGAACTCAACATTGATGCTGCAATGTTAGAACCGTGAGATGGGGATGAGGTTTTTAACCTTGGTATGTCTGACTTCACTGAAGCATAAATCTTTATGAGGTACATCGTGCTGCTTTTAAAGTGCTGCATAGACACCTCCTTTTCTAAGCAATAGCAAAATCAAGTACAGGAGCTTCTAAGCTCAAAACATAGGCATTACACTTATTTAAGGTACAGGAAATTGTCTAATCCTATGAGAATATCATCACTTGTCCTGTGATTAGCAGAAGCCCTTACTTGAGCTATTTCACTTCAGTGAAACTATCTGTATTGTCACATATTTCTAACATAGGAATTTTAGATGGGGATCTATTGGACTTGTATGCCCTATATCTACAAACTTTCTCAAAAGATCTTATGAACTTTTGAAATGCAAACAGTAAAACATTTTTTGATAGCTTCCCATTTTCTAATATGCTTACCTGGAGAACAAAAGGGTACACAGGAATTTGTCCTGCACTGTACTGTCCTGCACATGATTACAATAAGGTTAAGAAAAGAGAAAAAAACAGACCTTTGATTAGTAAAACATGGGGGTTTAACACTCCTCTTAAACCTGGAAAAGAAAACAGAAGAGCTGTAAGAGGGATATTTCTGAGGTACAGTTTTATATGCTGAGGAAGACAGAATAGCTTTAGTGACTATGATTTTCTTTTACAGGGACAGGAAAACAATATTTAAACTTTACAACTGTTGTATAGCCACAAGGCCTCTGAAAGCCTCCTAGTGGCAGGTTTTCCTCTTTAAAACAGACAAAAGGCGTGGTAAGACCATCAGATACTGTCACCATAGCTAAAAATTGGACCAAGTCTGCTCAATGACAATTTAGATTTAAAAACTAGACCAGAAACATTCTTTTGAAGTAGAAACTCATTGCAAGTGAGAGGTTTCATTTTTTAAAATTATCACTGAAATCTGGTGTCATTGAAGGGCAAATCAGCAAATGAAGCAGAGAGTTACCAATTAGAAAGCTTAAGAACAGTAACTTGTCAATATGAAAAACTGGTTAAAAGGGTTTGAGCAATACAAGCGTAGCAGACTCCACATATAACAGAGAGTCTCTAATGCACCTCAGCAACCTTGTGAGCAAGTGTCATGTTTGACAGAGTGATTCATGTTGAGATACACCATCTGTAAGGAGTATTAAGAGAGTCCAAGGAGATGTCATACTTGATAAAGCTGGTAATGTCAATACCCATCTGAAGTACTAGCAATATTACAGAGCTCGGAAGAGTGGGTGCAGAAAGAACCACTAGCAATGATGAGCTCTAAGAAAGCACCTGGGAATACTGTTAATGAAAATAAGCACACTGGAAGCAATCTGTACTAAAACAGTTTTCATCAAACTTTTTTGCATTTTGTTTGCTTTTGTTCTCTTCAATTTTTAAGCTCTGAGGAATAATGTATCTTTTGTGTTAAAATAATTAGTAGCTTAATGCTAATTTATTTTGCTGTCATTTCACTGTGGTGTTCATTCAATAAATTTATCTTTTTTTCATTACAGATATTAAGCTGTACACAGACACCAGTCTGTGCATGAAGTCTTTAATCACACTCATTACTTCTCAGAAAACACAGAGACATTTACAATTCCCTTTTTTGTTACGGTGCTGAATAGGATAACCTTCTTGTCAGTCACATTATTCTGTGCTTCTTGACCAAATCTGGGAGGGAATATAGAACTAAATCTGGTTCTGTGAAGGTACAATCAGCACTAGTGGTATAAAGAGCGATTTCATGACTTCTTGATATTTCAGAGCTGATATTTCCTGACCCTAGAATGTATTCAAATGATTACAGAGACAGCTTTGGGTTTTGCTGATCTGTACCCAGTACAGAATTCCCCCCAGTTCTTGAATTCACCATATTGATATAAGATTTAGAACATTTTTGTGCTAATACAGTGATGCAAAGGAACATTTTTGGGAACCTGAATTTTAGTTCAGATACTAACAATGTAGATGCAAATTAAGCCAACAGCATTCTGGTAAAATACTTCATACCCAGTTTTTCTAAGTTACCGGCCTTTCTCCAGTACTCAGTACCTTGGCTTTTTGTGTCATTTTTAATCTTTTTCAGCCTCATTTCAATTACACGTGCAGTGTTGTAGTTACCATTAGATGAATTCCCCCTTTACACTTAGAAGGTAAACCTCATGAGACAAGGAATTTGGCACTAGAAATAAACTTGGGCCATGTGAAACTGAAGAATTTGAGAACGGACAACCTCATTTTTAAGAGGAATAAACATATGCCTTGAGCACAATAAACCAGAACGCATCCATACAATCTGATTAACAGATTTTGATTTATCCTGCAGCCTTTTCTAATATTCTTTCTCTTTTGTGTTCACTAATAACATGCCTATGAGTCTCTGCTAATGAATTAGACTTCAGCTGTATAGTGACTCTTAAGCTTTTCTTCAGTTTGTTCCACTGGATACACTGTTTGTTTGCAATAAACCCCTTTACAAATGAATGAATATCAGTCTTAAGCCTGTACTTATGAATGAAGGCTTATTTGTGATACCAAATTGTAGCACAGATGTCACTGCAGAATATCTTGCAGTGTTAAAACTGTGATGCCATGTCATCTAACACTAAATATTATGTTAGGGTAGGAGAAAAAAAAGAAAACATTTAATTTTGACTAGGGATCCT
Source organism: Psittacus erithacus (assembly GCA_009867235.2). Lineage (NCBI taxonomy): Eukaryota > Metazoa > Chordata > Aves > Psittaciformes > Psittacidae > Psittacus > Psittacus erithacus. The sequence goes on from WYDI02004731.1 coordinate 17,754, forward strand.
ATGTTTTAGACCATTATGGCAAGATTTTTCCCTAAGGAAAACAGACTTCATTAAAATTTACATATACATTCTCTTTTACCTCACAGACATTTCAGATTAATCTCCTTTTAAAATAACACCTCATACTGTAAGTTAGCTCATTTGTGATACAAGAGATTTGCTGTACCCTGACCATTTATTGTCCTCTGGCAAAAAAAAATATTTGATTAAGTATTTTAATCTTATTGGCTTGTGTTACAACTACAAAATGCCATTTTGTACTTTTACCCAGAAAGCAAGCACAATCAGAGCTATGTCCTCAGTAAATATAAGATTCTTTACCCTATGAAAGGTTTTATTTGTCCACAGACTGGATTGGTGCTCTCCTCTGTGATCTATATACTACAGAGGAGTTTCTTAATGAAAAAAATACAACACAAAACAAAAACCTCACCAAGCAAACCCCCAGAAAACAAAAAAACCCAACAACAAACCCAAAAGCACCAAACGCTTGGAAAAGTGTGCCCCCATCAATCAGGGCAAGGCCACCAGGCACAACTTTTTTGGATCATCAGCTTCCTACTCTTTTAGCGTGTTTGAATCATTGAATTTTTCAGACACCACCATGCAGTGGGACCATTTCTGGTAGAATTTGTTCTGAGTTGCTCCGAATGGGCCTCTATTCACCTTCTTTGTTGGAAGTGTGAGGTACTTTGCATGTCAACACTGTCAAGACTGTTCTTTTATTTAGGGCAAAGAATTTTCATTCACTTTCTGGCCTGTCACTGAAAAGTCTCATCTTTATCATACAGTGTCTTTTGAATTTCAGTTTGATTTCAGTCCTTTTTTCTTCCGTTAACGAAGAAAATCTTTATAATATTTTTTTCAGTTTTATGCTACCAAGTCCATTATGCTGAACAGTTTCCTTATGGCTAAAGTCCTGCAAAATCTTCAACATAAACTGGAGTCTAACATCTGGAATAGGACATCCTGTTTTAAAGAGCAGGGTTCAATATAGCACAGAAGCATCAAGAAATTAGCATTCAAAAAAATCACACTTCTAAGTGTTTAGTGAGCAGCAGTGAAATCAGTAGGATAGCACAGATATGTAAGATATATATAAACTCCTCAGCTGCTTGCTGTTGTCAGGAAACACAAATAACAGGTAATGTCCACACAAAGGTCTGCAGTGCACATAGTGGATTTTTAGACACATCTTCTGTAAAATTCATACAATTATTATAGCTATAGTTGCAACTCAGTGTCTGTCCTTGGCAGCATGTCATTAGACAATGTATACAGAACAGTGAGGCAATAAAACAGCTCTTGAAGTATTCACGAATTTTAATTTTTTTGACACTCGACAGCCAAAGAAACTGGGTTGATATATTACTAGAAGAGATCTTTTCATCTGTTACTCTTAGTCCTTAGTGACTTCTTTACAATAAAAAATGGATGGCACTTTTTTAACAGTCAATATAAAAGAAGTTTGTTGTGCTTCATAGAAATGTCCCCCAGAGAACAAATATTTTATCCTATTATTCGCTATTTTTATATATACTGAAACAATTTAGAGTTAGAAAGATTTCTAATGTGGAACTCAGAGGTGAAAGCCTCTCCATCACTTGGAAACAGTTCTGAGATATCAGCCAACCAGCACCTACTTGCTCAAATGCACTGTACTTCTGATGGATGGATAGCTTAATGCTGCTATGGTACCCAGCTGATCGATTTATCACACCAGCTATTCCTCCACCATGATCCCCTTAAGGAAAAGGAGGAAATAGGGAGAATAGAGCCAGGGATATAAAAAGAAGTAAACCAAAAATAATCTCCATCAAGCTAGTAGCAATTTCCCAGTGGCACCAGCAACTGACAGGGCCTTTGTACCAGAAGATGATGAAGCTTGCCTTAAGTGGTATGTCATCTGCTAGCTCCTCTAGTTAAAACTGCAGGGCAGCGGGTGTCAGAATGACGGAAGGCAAGACCAGGCTTACAAGCTTCATTTCATATACATGGATTTTTTTGACTAAAAGAAACAAAATCAGTCCTGTTTCAACTAGTAGCATACCATTATTTTTTGTTCTTTAATTCTCTTTTTCTGAGCCCAGATCTGCTGGCAAAGATAAAGAAACTATTAATATGTGGGGCTTAGTATCTTGCTGTATTGTTTGCCTAAAATTTCTAGCACTGATATTTATACAAAAAGATAAAGGTAGTAAGTCCTGACATCAAAGAAGGAAGTTGTTGCTGCCCTGTTAGTTCTTGCTGAAATTACCAATAATTAAATTTGGAGTTAAAAAGTACTTGGAACTTGGAATGTATTAGAACATTTAGAAAACTCCTGACATATCCATCTCACATAACACTGTGACTAAACTTTGTCGGTGTCATACTTAGCTATTGGTCACTTGAATTGAACGAATAAATAAATGAATCATAATGTAAAATCCAAGGGATGAGTTTAGGCAGAACTGTCTGGAGAACTTCCATGAGATCTTCAATTACTGGAGAGCAAACTGATTTTTGATCACCATTAGGAAGTCAAGCATAAAACTACAGATTAGGCCACTCTGGGCAGGACAAGAACAGAAGTCTGAATAATATTCTTTATTTTTCCAAAGTGGGAAACAGGACCAGTAAGGGATTTGGCTGAAAGCAGTGTATATTCAAATGAGGGAGTCTGGAAGCAAAAACAATAATCTTCAGTAGAATAACTTCAGCTATCAAATGGAAAGCAAGAAAGTCTTGGATGCCAGAATGACTCTTTCCTTCCTCTCCCATCCCTAGCCACAAAAAAAATTCAAGAAAAAAATCTACAGTATTCAGTTGTTTGACTTTTTTCACACACTGGTCTGTATCTCATGTTACGTTTTTCATTAAAATGCTATTTGGGTAGTTATTCCTTTCCTGTTGTAGCAGGTTCAGGTGCTGCAGCACCTGAAAGACAGAGACTTCATCAAAGGAAATGAATATTTGAAATATACTTAGAATTGTATTTAATATTGGATGGGGGGGAGGAATTATACCCTAAATCAAGAAAGAAATAAAGAAAACTATTAAAACATTCATAGAATACTTTGCTAAGACTTTCGCTGTCTGAGGCTAGAAGAGTATTCTGAGGAACAGTGTTTGCCCGTTCTTTTATTGTTTCCTAGACATCTGGTGATGGCCTTTGCTGGAGATGGGATATAGGTGAATCTGTCATCTAACATTACCATGAGGAGGGTAGTGCATCACTGGTCACAGAGGGAAGCTGTGCACAGTGCACCACTGGAGGTTTTCAAGACAGCCACACAAAGCCATAGCTGAGCTGATCTTCACAGTCATTCCACTTCAAGCAGGATTCTGAGTTACAGATTTCCAGATGTAACTTCTAACCAACTTTTCTGTACCGAATTCCATGAATATCCTTATGTTCCTACATTATATTTGTGTAAAATACTTCTGTATTTTAAATAAGTTGAATATGGACATGATATATTTGTACCTATATATTTTTAAATCCCTAGATTTTTTTTTAAATTTTAATAGAAAAACAAATAAACAAGGAGAAAATTTTCCTTAAAAAAAAAAAAGTAGGAATTATCAAGCAAAATGAACTTCCCGTTTCCACTATTTTCCAGCAAAATAAAACACATAAGCCATCACATCCCCTATTCACTCGCTCACACAGAGATAAGAAACACACCTAAAGAGACATGAGGACAAATAGGTTTTAACAGACCTGGTTGCCTCCAAAACTTACAGAATAAACTGCTAAACCATTATTTGAATGCAGCTCTTTAAAGCTGGGAGGAGAAACTATGGTCCCTGCTAATTGGTGGGTTAGAATGGATTTAATGTCATGAAACAGCTTGCTAACATATGTGTGGTGCCCAATAGCACTGGTAGCTACTGGAAAAGGTGACAAATGGAGAAAAGAGCTATTAGTCTGCAGATGAAGATCCTGTCTGCCTCTGGTAATGCAGATGATAATGTATGCCCCGTGCTTACACTCAAAGGGAGTCTTTCAGAGGTACAGCCTTAAGTTTCTTAAAAGAGTGGTAAAACAGAGATGCAATTTGTGGGAGCCAGCTGAAATACTATTTGGTTTGAATTGTAACAAAAAGAGGTTCCTACTGCAGGTGCTGTACTTCAGCGTAACAGTAGAGCTTATAGGTATGTGAAATCGGAGCATTTGTCACAGATTTGCTGCTGGATTTTAAAGAGAAAACAGAAAAATAATTTCTGTGGCTTTTAGAACTCACTCTTGGTTTTCGGCTTAAAGATGCTTATTAACAAACAACAATATTTATTTTCTTCTTTCATAGGAAAGAAAACATTAAAAAAAAAACCAAACCCAACATCCTGCATCCAGATGTGATCTGTTGTTTACTAAAGGTGTCTTAAATGAGCAGTTTTCTAAAGCTTTATTGAATGCTACACATACTGGCATTCTTTCTAGGAGAAAGACACTTTTTTTGATGGAATTTGATAAACACCTTGCATTGAACATGGTTTTAATAGTTATTTGATAGGGATGATGAAAGAATTGGGGTTTGGTTGTTTTCTGGTTTTGTCTTCTGGTCCACTAACACAGGAAAAAACAGTTATATTATACAAGGACTTTCACAAAGACGAATATGAAATCCACAGCCCCTTTAGACACTTCACTTCCTTAAGTAATTGAATCTTTTGTTCTTCAAGAGCAGCCTATTACAAAGCAAATTGGTGCTTTGTTTCTCTTTAGCAATCTTTCTTCTCCTCTGATATCCTAATCTGGTCAGTCAGTTAGTAGAAGCACGTTGTTCCATTTGCTTGAATAAACTACTATAAAAAGTACTCAATGACCTACATGAACATAATGTTCAATTTACTCCCTAGGACTGAATGACAAAAGAAAGGTGACTTTTAATGATTCTAAAAGCACTGAATGAGATCAATAAACCATCAAAGATTTGATCCCAGGAGACCTCTTAGCAGCTCTTTACTCATAGCTCCCTTTCAGAAAAGATGGTATGCGAAAATGAAGTTCTCTCTCTGTTAATGGATTTTTAGGCTCTTGGTATGCCTTAAGTAAAGTATAATTAGTACCTGCATTCTTCAAGCTTTCAGGAAGGTTGCTTGTATTTGTCTTTGTTATTTCCTTGTTTTGATGAAATTTGAAACCCTTCATCCTCAAGAGCTTTGTTATAAAATAATACATTATGCAGGAAAACAATGCATACGTTGTAACTTGATTTAGTAAGAAAATTCACTTTTTCACTCAATATTCTCATTTTAGAGTAATAAATAAATAAATTAAAAGTTAAATACTGAAGATAAATACAGATTCTTCTAACACACCTCATTCAGTTCATTAGAGGTCCTTATGTTTTCTATGGCAATGTGAGTTCCTTGTGAAGTCTCTATCTTCCCTGAAAAGAGAAAGCAGTATATCTAGGTAGTCCCTGCTTTAATACATTGTGGGAATGGAACCCATAGAAGAGGGCATTTGGTGCAAAAAACATATATGGATCAGTTCAACAGTAACTGAAATTAACTCATTTTAACAATACCTTATGTTTACCAGATGTTCTTATTTGTATTACCAACCTGCGTTAACAGTCACCTGATTGATAAACCAGCAAAGAGTGAGCTTTTTCAAAATCTACATTATGGTAACCTATATGGCTTTGTTCTGTCCTTTCCTTTCTGCTTGGGTCATGGGGGCAGCCAGAATGTCAGGGGCTTGGCAGATTAACATTCCTCAAATCAAAGTTTCTAACATTTAACAATATATTTCCCTGAGTATGAACTGTATTGTTCTATACAGATTAGTATTGCTTTCCAGTACTTGTATAAAATCTGTTCTTAATTGAAGCATTTTTTATTTGAATTAAAAGTTATGATCACAAAGAATGCAATACAAATGTGTCCCAGTGTTGTGCTAGCAGATTAGAGACTGAAAAAGAAAGCAATTGAACAAAAGTGTAATTGTTCTACTTCTCAAGCTGAGCTCTATACAGAAAGCACGTTTTGTAAAGTAATTTTCATCTACTTATTTTAAAATATACATAGGTATTCGTAATACAAATGTGAAGGAAATACACATGCATACATAAGAAATACAGTAATTGCCAAAATTAATGTAAGTAGAAATCCAACTAGTCTGACATGCTATCTCTGTCAGAGAGGTGCCTGATACATCAAAGAATAATCCTATCTATAGTATTAAATTGTTCAAGAAGGGATTTATGTTTATATAACTGCCTTGATCATTCTTTGCTAGAACATGGATTTTGGTGTGCTACATTAAACTAATTAATACATTTTAAGAATATAATCTTATCTCCTTCTTTTTTAAAAGGACTCTAAACATTTAGTTAAATATGACATTTACAAAGTTTAAAGGACCAAATTGACCTGCTTTCTGTAAGTTCACTGGACTTTTAAATTAGGTGGCTGGAATACAGCTACCTGATTTGGTTGGCAGTTCTGAATTCTATTGCTTTCTTCATTACTTCTCGCAGGACAATGAGCTCATCACTGGTTGTCTCCTCCTTCATTTCTTCAGTAGAAAAACAGAAATGACAAAGCAAAGCAGAGTTGTTTTCTTAGTTTGATCAATTCAGGCTACATTCTTTGAACCTGAGGCTGGCAGTCAGGAAGTGCTCATATGTAACTGAGAACAATGAGACCCATCTTCTGTGTGCTGTTTAAGAATCATGCATGTATGCAAAATGCATAGAGAGGCACAGAAATATTTCTTACTAAGGCAAAGGCACTACACATCTTGTTCAGACAAAATACTTGGGTACGTTATTAGAGATCTCGTAATTTTACATGGAAAATTATACGCAATCTCTCATTTATTTCCCCACGTTTCCATAGAATAATCCCAATATACTGAAATGAAGCCACATTCCCAGAAGCTTTGGTGACTTTTAGGATAAACTAATGTACTTGGAACAAGACCACACAAGTTGTTTTAGCAGTATTTAGAATTACAACCAGTTACCAAACAGTATGTTACTTTCCCACTGAGGCACAAGAGCTACTCTCTACCATGCAACAGAGGTGTGTTTTTTCCCCTCCAGTATTTTTTTCTAGAATTTTTAAAACCTATTTTTCTCATTATATTCCCTATTAAGGTTTAACAAGACCATTCTATACATGGACTGTAAGAAGAAAGAAAAGGTGCAAAGCAATTTATGAGTGCACAGAGACTGTATCTTCTCAGAGATGCCTGCCAGATAATAATTTAGGAAAAGCAAAAAACCAGTCTGAATCTAGAAGTTAAAATTCCACCTGCAAATTTAGTTTTCTCTAGTTAATATGTAAGGAAATTTACACTGTTTAATTATAAATGGACTGGAAAAAAAGACTGTGCATACATTGCAGCTGTGAGATCTGTTTACAGAACATATCAGGGGTTGGTGTGATCGTATACCTTAACAAGCAGATCATGTAACTTCACATGCTGCTGACAACCACAGTGTCAGCAAACAAACTGGCTGAAAATATTCTGACAAAAACATTTCTGCATTTTAAAAATTTCCCAGAAAACAGCTTTATTTCAACATAACACCTTTATGTCAATGAAATTTCCCTGGGAAAAAAAGAATATGGCCACAAAGCAGCCTTTTTCTGTTAGTTTGGTCATCCCTGTGCCCTCTGCACTTCTTGCTGCAAAGTTTATAAGCCAATACACCAAATCACATAGACTAGGGCTAAGTACTGATACTCAGAAAATTTCTATATCACTAAATAAAATAGGGCCACTGACCAAGTTCAAGCCTTAATCTCTTCGCTGCTTATCTGTGAGCTCACTCTGATACTGTTTAGGGCTCCTCTGCTACTTCTGTACCATTTCTCTGAAGGCAGTTACATTAAAGACAACTAACTGAGGCAGTTGACCTACTCTGACATAGCAACACAGTTACAGCCTGAGTTCTCTAAAGTAGCCAATGTCTACCTTATTACCTCATATCCCTTGCTGCGACAACTACAAAAGTCAACAAGGGGTAAAAAGGATTTGATTAATCCAGGGCAAAAAGAAATCTCCCTTCAGAGCACTGAAAAACTCTGTTGGCTACATGCATAATACTAAATGAAGTGGACTCAGGCACAAGCCTCTGATAATGAGGGCAAACTGATGACAAAGTCAGGTTTTATACAGCTACTCTCTTTCCTCTCTGACCCCACAATATGGTCTCATTCCTACAGTCCTAGGCACAGGCTATGCCCTGAACCAAATCCAGACTTTATGCCAACAGTGGTTGCACTCTGATGAAGTCACACTAGCTACGTAAACTTAACACAATTTCTGAGCTGTTACATATGTCACATCTTCTTAAAGTCTTTCCTCTATCCAAGTATTTAAGTATATGCTTACAGGTGCCAAAAAAAAAAAAAAAAGGAAGAAAAATCAACCAAAAAGAAAAACATAAGAGCTTTTAATTCCTTAAAATACAGAACATATTCAAGAATTCTGCTGAGCAACAGACCAAATCCCTAAAGACCTTGGCACTTGTTCATCTGGAAATCACTCCCTTCCCTGCTGTCACATCTGAGGTTGCAGCTGTCAGCACTGATGCTCAGCTGCCTGCAGTTGGCAGGGAGGTTTCTCAGCTGTGAGCCTTTGACCAAATGACCATCAGAACTGGAATGGGTTGGGCTTACTGTGGTTCTAAGCAATCAGAAGCTCAGCAAAATGCAATGTGTGTGTGTGCATGCGTGTGTGCATGCACGCACATATGTACGTATGGGATCTTTCTTGTTTGATGGATTTGTAGCCTGTATTAGGTCAGATGTGCTTCTGTGAGCAACAATAAATTCCTCCTTTTTGCTAGCATATAGATATATTGATCTCTTGGGCCAAACCTACTGTCCACTTAAAGCAATAGAAAATTACTTATTCATTTAAATAGCTCTATCCTGTTAACTATGCAGATCTCCAGATTATTTTAATCACAGTTACTGTATTAGACAGTAAGTTCTAGATTTTGTATTTTGACTCATTTCTCATGAAATGATATTTTAGGAAATGTATTTTAATTTGCTGCTGTAATTATCCACTGAATTTTGAAAATGAAAATAAAGTTAACCAATCGTGTTATTCTCAGTCAGTCCTCCTGATTATATTGCTATTTGCAGCACATAACAAACTGCATATTCATTCTAATCTTGCTGGCCAGCTGGTGGAATTGCTAAATACCATTATTCCAGACAAAATGGAGTACCAAATTAATCAAAATATTCAGGCAGCTTTTGCCTGGTAGAGGCTAATTTGTCTTTTAGCAGTAAAAATCAAAAACATGTTAGCAACAAGAAAGTTGTTATGCATAAACTCTGCAAGTGATGCTTTATTGAAAAGGATGACCATGTAATTTGAAACAAATTCCCTACTGTAATTAGAAACATAATATTTTTAAAGAGATCTCCATTTAAAGTGCATCTACCCAAAGTACTGGAGACCTACTAGAATAATTTCAGTTTTATTTAGAGCCCTCACCATTCTAGTCTTTGTGCAAATGACCCTGCATGCAAATCTTTTTACTTGATTCTATGATCATCTCCTGCATATGAACAATATTCTCTTATAAACAGCCCTGTGCTACTTAGGTTTTTCAATTTCCTTCTTTCCCCTCTTTAGTCTTCTCACTTTTGTCCTGTCAGCATCATATTCCAGTTTTCTGCTTTTGAAAGACTGGAATTGCCTCTGGCCTCATTTAAGTTGAGGGTTTGTACTGAAGATAAAAAATCACTTTTCTAGTTAAGGAAAACAGAAAGGTCTCCTACACATACAGGAATCTCGGGCTAAGGCAGCACCATAATAATGGAGTTCCATTCAAGTCTGAAAAACTGCGTAGCAGCAATGTATTCTCTCGCATTAACCATGGAAGATTTGGAAGACACACACAAACACCAAAATAGACACTGTCCTGCCCATGATGTACTATGATTGTAGGATAGGGTATGTAATACATATTGCATACACTTTTCCTGCTCTTATAACTTTCCATGACCATCTATTGTGAACTGTGGACCACTGTCACATGACACAGTGCTGATCAGACTTCTGATTTGACTAGGTATGGGCTGTTCTTATACATTATTACAACTGAATAAAACAACCAACCAAATCTGTAGACATAGTGATAGTTTTTACCAATGCTACTTGAGAAGCAGTGACTGTGATATTGAATGTTGTGAATGTCAGTATTATAATTCAAGGTGAAAGAAATGAAGTTGCATCTTCACAGACAACTCTGTTGTTACCCAGTCCTAACACAAATCTGACACAAATTCAGAAACCTTCTATTTCTTTCATTACAGAGGACTTAATAAATAAATTTTACTCCATTAAGCCTTGACTGTTCTACCGACTAGCGTTGCTTCTGCTGCCACAAAATGAGTGTTTTTAATTCTCTTCATGAAAATAAGGCCTCTCATGCACTTAGAAGAAATTGAATTTGATAGTCTTGAGTCTATTCAACAGTCTTGTGCCTTTGTTCAGCTATATGGATTTAAAATTAAATACAATCTCTCAGTTAACTCAGAGTTTATCTGTTTCAGTTACAAAGGCCATTCAGCTTAGTGAACAACAGGGCACTTCTGGTATGCAAAAGTATCCAAACTCTTTTCATTCTGAATTACTGAAAGTGCAGCAACCACCCCTGACCTTCATGTAACCCTGGAAGAAGTTCCTGCTGTTCTTCAGTCTTACCATCTGCAGCAGGTGTCACATGAAACAAAGTGAAAACTATATATATATTCAAGCGTCTGATGACAGTTCTGACATTCAGGGTAAATAAATTACTTGGAACTTTATTCACATTTAAGACAACAATTTAAAATATTAAATTGCTATAAAACAGAAGTCCTTTGCAAAATTCTCATTTTCTTCCCCAATAGCTGTTGATTTTATTGTGTTTTCTTAGTGATACTGAAAATTCACTGTATTTTGACTTTGTTCTCAGTACAAATATGCCATAATCTAATGGCAGAATTAAATTTCTTCCAGTGTTTCCACATCTTGTGTATCTGCAACATACAAATGCATGAGAATCCAGTTTATCAGCATCCAAGAAGTATATGGGCTGAGAAAAGAGCAAAGGAGGTTCCTCTGCTTGGCTGTGATACACATGGGCACAGTCTAGCTGTAATAAGATTGCATCTTATTACTAATATAGTTTAATTTATAATCCCATAAAACAGGATAGGTTAATATGTTCTTTTCTAATTAGGGAAGATATCGCTGCATCAGAGATGTGCAAAAATTCTGAATAAATACACTAAGCCTCTAGTAAAGATAATGATACTTATGTGTTATGTCATTACTTTAAATATCTGCATAATCAAATACATACTAATTCTTTTTAGTGTATTTTGTTCTGAAGTAAAATCTGTTGCTTTCAGGTGATCTTGTGGACTAGGAAAGGAATGAATGTCTTCCTTCTGTTTCCACCAAGAGACATAATAGCACATCATCTGTATAGTAAAATGTTTTTGTGTAACACTACAAGCTTAGATTTCAACACTTGAAAGCTTGCAAAGGTGTGTATGTATGCTAAGATCATATTTCTTATTATTTTAATTTACTTATTTATTTTCATTAACTAGGACTTTGAAACACGCTTGTTAACTGAGATTCAGGAAACAAACACAACCAGATACATCTGTCCTAGGTGCTGAAATGCAAATATCTAATGAAGTAATTAAAATGTACTCATACTGCAGGAAGGAAACAGAGCTCTACAACATATTACAACATTTTACACACTTTCCAGACCAGAACCTTGGCCTTTCTAATTGTTCCAGGCTTTTGCATTCAGCCTGATGTTTCTTTTACAGAAAGTTATCAACACTTGAAGAATCCTGAATGGTAGGGAAAATGTGTGGTCAGCCCAGCTCAGTTTATTGGCATCTCAAGAGGGAAGGACAGTCTCTACACTCATGTGAACATTCTGAGGCACTAACACTAGCAGAGCATCTCTGAAACAAAATGAAGAGGCAGCCTTCAATATAATACACCTTGCCATTTTCTGAATGAAAACCAGAACAAGTTTCTGCTGAACTGTGTTCTGAGGCTTGTTGCAAGATGAAGAAAAGCGGGTCTCAAATTAAGGAAAACAGGTAAGTTTTCCATTGTGGAGATTATACTTAAGTTTCCTATCCGCTATTTTGTACCTTTTTCCTATCAGTATGGTCATAGTATTTTTCAGGGAAGTGAGGCCCATGTCTCTAAGTGAAGTCCACATAGCCACTTGTGCCTTATAGGTCTATACTCACTTCATTGCAAGTCAAATAGTCACTGGAATGCATAATGCAGAATATAGACTTGACTGCTGTGCAAACTAAGCTACAGTCCTGGGCCATCATGATTCAGGAGCTGGTATGACACTGAATAGGCTTTAACTCAAGACTTCTTGAAAAGTGAAGTAGGAACTAATTCAGCTTGTCTGAGAGGACCATGGCTTGAATTTTCTTAACAAGTATGCTCAAGTCATCAGTTACTCTTGGTTAACTGCAGCACAAATCACCAGACTGACTAAAGTACAGAAAATAACTCCTTGCACAGCCTGTGCTAGATCACATTATTTGTGGTACAGTCAATGTGCACCTCTACTGTGCAGAGTGTGACAGCTGCATGGATGATTTTACAATGTCACTTCCAAGTGTTGTCATCTTCACATATATGTTGTAATATCTGACAGATTAATACTAGGAAATAGGCTGTAATTGGAAGAATAACCAAAACTGGAACAAATTGCCTTGAATAGTCTTAGAGACCTCCATCATGACAGGTGTATAAAAGCAGATTAGGCAGATGTCTGTCACAAGTGATTGCTTTTGCCTTGAAGAGGCTTCAGCACATCTTCTAAAACCTGTATTTTTAGGATTCTAAAATACTATTAAAACTCCCAAATGCATGAGCATGAAAACAAAAGCACAGAGTGTAAAAATGCCTGACTTTCAGTCAGCAATACACAAACAAGTCTGAGAGAAATATGAGGCCATTTTCTTTACATCATGCGAAGAGTAAATTCTATTTTATTAAATGTTTACAAGTAAATTAATTTTTTTTTCTGGTGAAAACCAGAAATTTCCCCCCCAGTTAAAATCTCCAATATTTTTTCTGATGTAACTTAGGAAATTATGCATATGAGTGTCAGCAGTTGAAATCCCTCAGTGATATCCAGCTTCAGCTAAGGATATAGATAAACCTCCGAATTTTTCAGCATAAACCATGATGACCAGGGTTATTAGTTAAAATTACCTGGAATCACCGGTCTTCATATTGTGTTTTCACTATCCAGCTTACTGCCTGCTTCATACAAGTAGCTAGAAAAATAATTTTTTTTATTCCGAGATCCAACCCGTATGAACCAGAGCAGTATAGTAGGACTCTGGTCAGACTTCCTTTGGTTATAATTGTCACTTCTCATCTCTTTATCATGGAGTCTGAAGGCTCCTTCAAATGGCCAAACAAAAGCAAGGAGAAATTTGCTTAAAGAAGCATGTGTCAATGCCTCAAAACACAGCGTTATTCATACGATATGCTGCTCTTAACTAAGAGAGAAATGAACTTCGTAAATACTGATGTAAATCAAAACAAAGAGACATTCAGGAAATAAGTAGGAAATAACTGGTAAAAACACAGATGTTTGTCTTAATAGTTTTCACTGACACCAGTTAAAGGAAGCTTTTGAAGATGTTCCAGCTGGAGATATGATAATCAGTGAGGTGGCTGACCACTGTTTCAGTCGTCTGGGATTAGAGTCCTTCTAGTGATAAAGGTTTCATGTCTGAAATGAAATTGATGAAATTGTCTGAACTCTGAAACACGAGCTCTGAAAACGAGCAGTCTTCAGCTACTTCCTCAAAGCAAATAATGACTTCTCTTGTACTAATGTTCAAATCAAAGCTCTGGATAGTAAATTCTGCCTGTCAAACTCCAATGAAACTTAAATCAGAAGTCTGAGTGTTGCAGATTACATCTACATAAAATATCAAAGCTGAGAATTCACCAAGAAAATAGCAAAAGAAATCACAAGAAGCAGAACTGAAAAGATTGAGAGTTTCATGACTGAATATGTGGAAACATAAAAGGTGCCACTACATAACTCAAAAATATGTTGCATAGTTACTATTTCTGTACAGCTTTTTTGGTGCTCAAAGTAATTTTATTTTCCTTGCTCTTGGTCTTTCATCTTCCTTGTTCTTGGTCAACTCTTGACGAGAAAGTAGACAAGCTTATTAAAGAGGTGACAAAATTCTTGCAGGAGAGCATCCAGAATGGTTCCTGTTTTTCTGGTGTTCATGAACAGGATGAGATGTTTGGCAGTGAAAAGTATTAGAACCTTCTAGACCACCACACAGTGAAATAATTGAATAGAAATCACATACACCACTTCTATTTCTTTTCCTTCTATTCCCACTTAATCCTACTCCACAAAGTTGTTGAGAAGTTCAGATTGTCTGGCAATCTGGTGGAATGTGGTTAACAATGGTAAGAGGCAAAAATAGGTTGGTTGTGACTCAGGTACATTGCAAATGACTGATATGGTTTTCTTCCACTTCTAATCTCTACATTCAAAATTTGACTATTTCCCTAAATAAGTATTTTTAACAGAGCTTTGATAGCCTTTAAACAGTTTGAGCTGGTATATAGCACGCATTGGAAAGTACAGCCATTTTTCTGGTCTCTCTGCATCAAAAATATACTATGTGTGTTAGCCCTTTATTTAAGATTTTCTTTCCACAAGAAAAGAAATAGTCACTTTAACTCCTAATTATTTTTAGAGAATTCCTGCTAATAGAAGCAAACTAGCAGAAAAGTTAACCCCTTCCTATCCTCTGATTTTTGTGTCATTTTTAACTCAAGTACTAAAAATGTGAGAGCTCTCCAAAAGCCATTTTCTCAAATGACTGTCTTCAAAACCTTGATCTCATTTCTATTAATCTGATAGACCTCTTCAAAAGCCTTACATTCTTAGTAAAACCATAGCATTAGTTGTGAATTGTTCATTGACTCCCACCAACATATTCATTCTCTATTACATAACTTCTTCCCTTTTTCTGGCCTGTGTATTTCCAGTAACCCACAGATGCTGCCGGACTACAGTAGCAATAAAACTGAAATATGCAGCTAAGCAACTAAGAAGCCAGGTATCTGCAGCCCTTCTGACCCAAAGATCTGTACAGAAAGTAACAGCAGTGTCACAAACTATGGACACACAAAGCAAGAAATAACCAGATTAACATGGCAAATTGGGCACAGGGTGTGCAAAAGCACATTTAGTATCAGGATAAAATTTTCCAAAAAAAAATAAAGAATATGTGATAGATAACTAATAGAAAGGCATAAGATAAATGTTTAAGAAACCAGTAAAATGAACTTAAAAAAAAAGGCCTACAACTTCTGCTTCCTTCTTCACAATGGGATGCTACTGACTTGTGTAAAAGGGATGAGCACCCTACTCAAGGAAAGTAATAGCAGCAGTTACAGCAAATGTAAATGACAGGGTAACACCACCACTTCTGTATAGCTTTAAATTAATGAGTCTGCATATGCTAGGCTCTCCCACAACATAATAATAATTTAAACTGGCATAACCTAATAACAAATAACTTTAGATAGAAGTGGAACTACAGGAAGCAGTGAGACATGTTTATAAGGGAAATGATCCATATGAACTCTGTGTCCAACTATTTTCCATACCACCTAATCTGAGGGGGGCTTAAATTATTCCCAAGTGACACATACTAAGAGCACAGACCCAAGAGAGTATTATTTTCTTCTGGTTGCCATGGGTTTTTTTAAGAAGGCAAATCCTATCTCTCCTGTGGAAAGCAGTTTACCTATTAACAGATTTTTGTATCCCACCTTGCAGGGCACCACACATCTCAAGGTCAGTGGGCCAGTAAAGTTATCATCTCATAGTCAACCTGATAGGAAAATGCTATGCTAACCTATGCATCTGTTGATTCAAAGGAATAAGGAGACATTTTTTAGAACCATTTTGGTGTCTCTATTACAATGAAAGAAATACTGTTGAAATCTCTCTTGCAAAAAGACCATCTCCACAGCTAAAGTCCATTCCTTCATTCAGACACAAGGCAGAAAAAAGGAATAGAGGGAAAAAAATAAATCAAAATAAAGAAAGCAAGTTCAAGCACAGAATAAAAAACTGGAAACTAGGGAAGGGAGTGGGACAGAGAAAATCTATCCTGTCTTTGGTGAAGTGTACCAAAATCTTGGAAGGATCTGTAATCAAGTAAGAAGAAATGTAAAGAAAAAAAAATGCTAGTCATCACTGGTTTAACTGTGAAACAGAACCACTGAATAAATGCACGAAGCTCTGGTTTGTAAGCAAGAAACAGAAAGAGAATTAAGTGAAATCAGAAGGGTTTCAGAATAGGTGAAAGGAAGGACATTAGTTTAGTAAGAGAAATGATGCATTCTGTTTATCTGCATAGTCCTACACACCTGGAACCATGGGGTGATTTAGGCACATATCTGCAGACAGATGTGTTCTACTGAAACTTCAACACATCCTACAGGGAGAACAGTACCAACCTGGAAGGACTAACTTGACTGAAATTGAATTACCTCTTCACAAAGATATGGCTAACAATATTTTCTCTTTTTTGTAGTTTTTAAAAAACTACTGACATTTTTCATCAGAAACAATTTAGACCAAAGATGGTACTAGAGGAACCTAGCAGTGGGAGATGGGGTACTCCTACTAAAAACAGACTAAAAGACATTTCCTCAGTGTCCACCCCAAGGACCACAACTGCATATCACCTAACTGAAATGGAGTTTTAAATAAAACCAGTTACTATTCATCATCTGTTCACTGCCATGCTTACCCTATTCTTTTATCTCCCTTGCTTTCTTTTTCAGTGGAGTCGCAGAATCATAGAATCATTTAGCCTGGAAAAGACCTTTAAGATCATCAAGTCCAACCATTACCCTAGCACTGCCAAGTCCAGGCTTTTCACTAAGTGCTTGTATGCAGTATAACTCAAATGTTTCAACTTATGAACTCAGTGTATGTTATACATCCTCTCCTGTATCTAGTACACAAGGATGTAATTTGTTACAGTACCTTAGTATTTTATCTTAGTGCTTAATTATCATAGCTTGTATACCTGCACCCTCTTTTCAACTTGCATGTCCATAATTCAATCATTAGTTTATGCAATTAGTTACCCCCTGCAATTTTCAAACTATATTCTCAGTGAAACGCAAAACCCAAGGTGGGGTTTCCTTACCCTTCTTTAACTCATAGAGAAAACAAAACAAACATGAGGAATCAGTAGAAGATGGACATTTTGTTTCTGAAATTTTAGCTGAGCTTCTGATAAAAGCGTGAGAGACAGCGGATTCGAACAGCTGAACAGAAGATCTCATCTGTGGCACAGAGGAGAATGAACACCTGGGATTCAGAGCTTCATGCTCTGCATTGCCTAATTTTTCTCTCCTGCTTTTGTTGCCTCCCACTATTTTTACCATGCTTGCATACAGAAGCAGTAATCAGTCCTTAAAAGCCATGAAGTACAGGTGGAACTGAACTTGTCTCCTGTGTTTTAGAAAAGAGCTGAATCTGCTCTTAACATAGACAAAAGTGCATGGCTTCTATGATAGCTTTTACTTCCAGGTTTAAAGGGCAGTGGAGAAGATTAAAAACAGAATAACTGAGAATGCTCTGCGAAATTTTTATTGAACAGAACAAAAAATGGCTGCAAATAATTGTTCAAACAGTTCTATAATAGCTCAAAACAGGCTTAAGAAATATAATGATTTCATGTGCATCAGGAAAAAAATTGTTAATTGTCCTAGTACATAAATTCGTGATCACCTTTGCAAAGGAGTCAGGCCCCCAGAGGCAGATTTCAACAGAATTTAGGGATGACCTCCATTACATCGTTAGCCATATAAAAATACCTTTTATGAGCTAAGTATTCTGGCTCTCAGACACTCCCAGGGAACAATTCATCCTATGACAATCTTAGAAAGGGAAGAACTTGAGTTCTGGAGTGCCAAGCTCTCTCTCCTTTGGCTACAAAGGGATAGATGGCTACCTTAGTTAACTGTCTTCCAGATGAGCACAGTAAGTAGAGATGATTACTGTTCTGTATCTAAATGTATGTCTCCAGGTTCCTGAAATTTCTATACCTGCCCAAGTCCTCAAGTATGTATCTTACACAATTGAACACATCAGTATCCAGTTCAAAAGTAGCATTGAAAGTAGTAAAAAAATTAAGCATTCATTACCTGGAGCAAATGTAAGACACATTAGGCTTCTGTACATCACATGCTTCCACCCCAAGATCCATACTGCTGTGTTTTATCTGGATTGTATTAAATGCAGAAACAGTCTTGGGAACAGGGATGTGAATCTACCGTCTTCTCCATTTCTTAACAGTTAGCCTAAACTGTACTGCCACTCTGCTGACAAAAATAGCCTGCTGCTCCTTCCCTATGCAGAAATTAAACGGTGAAATTTTTTTGTGGGATTTTTTTGTTTGTTTGTTTTGTTTTTTATTTGGTTTGGTTTGGTTTGGTTTAGAAAAACTGAGGCCAGGGCTACTAAAATCTCTGTGGATCGTTTTAGCCTCAGGGGATATACATGACAGAAATGACAGAAACTGGTTCACTTATAGCTAAAAATGCTTCACTCATGGTGGCTACTTGAGCAAAATGATGGTGTGGTGCTAATCTACTTGCCTGAGGGCATGTGTCAAAATCTCTGTGTAGCTGGATATAATTGGACAATTCGGTACTGAAAGTCTAAGAGATGCTGCAGAATTATTTATCTTTGTGGACGCTGCTTTGCTTCCACTGTCTCCTGACACACCCTGTGTGCTGAACTAAGCTTCTCCAGCAAAGCAGTCTATGATAAAGTTGGTGTTCTTGTTCCAAGAGATCTCTGCATTGTCATACCAGATAGTTTGGTAATACTGAAAAAACTTTCCCAAAAGAACCCACATAAAACTTCTAAAATTTCTGCAGCAACATATTTTCATTCTACAAGATATAACTTGAATTTCTATGAAACACAAACATTCATCAACTCCCCACCCACATCCCACTCAGGGTCCACTGGGAAATGAGACATGTATCTCCTAAGGCCATCCCAGACAGTAATGTTTCAAATAAATAAACCAGACCTGTTTGTCTTTGCCAGGAAATACCTTTTAAATAAATATCTTCTTGTTCCCATTTACTGTCACTGTGCACAGCCGCAATTGATATTTCCATGACATCCTGTTCCACTATTGTTCTTACCACTGAATACAATGAACAGTTCACTTTTATGCTCATGTTGTAACTCTAATTTCTTTTCCTCAGTTAGTTTTTCTCACCAGTATATCCCCTTTGCATTACTATTACTATCCAAACAATTTGCTGAAGAAGCCTTTACTCATAAGAAAATCTGCATTCAAGTTACATCTATTATAGGAATATCAATAAAAGCCAGAGACAAACATGAATTTTTATGCTTGATATAGTGGCCATTGGAATGAACAAGGCCATTCTTTAAGCATGGACATATCAAGCACAAATTTTAGTGCTACTCAGCTAGCTAAACAACGCATGAATGCCATTGTAGGCCCATTGTAGACTATCTGAGATACATGTGGAATGTCAGATTTCTGTAGTAGGAGAGAAGGGGCTAGGACCTATAGCTTAACAAGTAAGTATTGGTGCAAAATACACCAAATTTTTGATCTCTGAGCAATTTCCCAAATTTCAGACTTTAAAGGACTGTGTTCTACAGAACATCCTCTGTTCACATCCCACCTAACACCCACAATAAAACAACTTCAAGTACATTAGCAGCTAACAAATTTCTTGAACACATTGGTGGCTTCTGCAGGGAATGAGAACACTCTGAGGGTTTATTCTTCTTTCAGGAAAAAATGCATTTAGGTTAAATAGATGACAGCTGTATTCAGTTTTTATTAGAAAGCAGATTTGGCTATCTCTGACTCTTACAGTCTTCCAGATATCTTTCTGTAAAATGGCAGCTAGTTATGAGAATCTCTAAGCACCACTATGGACCAAGGCATGGAGTTTTCTAAGGAGTATTAAAGACAGTTTTAGAGTTTGCCAGAAAAAAATTAAGGTATTATTGTGCATGGTCTAAACTGCAGGAGTCTCCAATTCCACTCCTTCATACTCAAATATATCATTTAGTTTGACCATAGTTTTTTCCCAGAATAGCTGTTACCTGCTAAAAATGTCAGGCATCTGAGGGTTTAGAAAGTACCTGCAATGCATTACAGAGCTAGCTGAATCTCTGCCCTGATCCACTGAAGTTTTTCCAACGAGTTCTCCAATGAATCATATCTTGACACTCCCTTCGCTTTCAGTTATAATTGAAAGACCTAAGGGTTTGAGTTTGTTCTCACATACATCAATATATTGACATAATTCCACTGGACTCAAGCCATATTTATACTAGTGCCTTTGTACACCATTCTGCCTTACAGGAGATAACAGTATAACCGGGCACTGCAGCCTTGACTAGAATTCCTCACACAAAATCAAGAAAACAGAATCAGCAGCTGAGACTTGTTTTGAATAAGCACAAAGGCTGCCCTTTGTATAAAGGAGCTGTGAAGCTCTCTAATCTGACTGAAAGCTGAAATATCTTTGTTTCTATGCTTCGCTGCTTTTATCACCATAGCACATAAAGTCAGGAGAAAGAGAAGGATGATTAAACACCCACTAGTGGAAATCCATGGATGCAAAACATTTCTCACTTAGGATCTTAGCTGTCAGGACTTTTGCAAGGCAAGGGTGGTTTGCAACAGCATACACCTGTCAACAGTTACAGAAGTTACTTTAAAGAAGTTTATCTGCATCTGTCTGGAGAAAATAACTCATAGTCACAGAAATGCACATATGAGCAGTCAACAAAGATGACAGCACTGAATAAGTCAGAAACCAAAATGATAGCTATAAAACTCTTTGTTTACATTTGCAGAAATATGTTTTCCATAACAGCCTGAAGTCTGGGAGGCTGCAATGTCATATACCATCAGAGGCAAGGGTAAACCTCCCTCCACAGATTTCAAGGCACACAATGCATCAGAGTTATAAGAGAATAAAGAAGTAGCAAAGAAACACAGCAAAAGGTAAAATGGAGGAGAATAAACCAAAGTGCATCTCAATCAGGTTTTCTGAGTATCAAATCAAGGGAGAGTGTGTTTCTTACAGAACACAGCAGTAAACTCATAGCTAAGATTAATGAATAATATTCCTGGTTACCACATTGATTGTGTAGCTTTGCTCAGTTACTGAATTTCCCCATCCTTTATTTGACGCACTGTGCTGGTTTTGGCTGGGGTAGAGTTATTTTCTCCATAGTAGGTGGTGTAGGGCTATGTTTTGGATTTGTGCTAGAAGCAGTGTAGCTAATTCAGGGATGTTTTTACTGTTGCTGAGCAGCGCCTACACAGGGTCAAGGCCTTTTGTGCTTCTCACACTACCCCACCAGTGAGCAGGCTGGGGGTGCACAAGAACTTGGGATAGGATTCAGCGCGGACCCTAGGAATATTCCCTGCTGTATGATGTCATGCTCAGCATATAAAGCTGAGGGAAGAAGAAAGAATGGAGGGATGTTCAGAGTGATGACATTTGTGGTGAATGAATTCCTTGTCTTGTTTTGCTTGCACACACAGCTTTTGCTTTACGTCTTTATCTCAACCCGAGTTTTCTCACTTTTACGCTTCTGATTCTTGCTCCCATCCCACTGAGTGAGCGAGAGTCTGTGTGGTACATAGTTGCAAGCTCAGGTTAAACCACAACTCACAGCCATTACAGAAAATGAATAAAAGTCAGGTTCAGTTCATTGGTTACCCTAAAATTCTCAGATAAAGCCTACTGAACATGATTGTTCTTATAAATGTCAATAACTTGCACAGCTGAAGTAATTTACTGCTGTGAAAAAGAAGGGTGGTTATAAAGTTCTGTCAGCCATCAAAGGAGACTGAACAGTGTAGGGCAAAAATTCAAATTTTTCTGCTTCTGTAGAAAAGTAAACATTGATAATGTTGATCAGATGGGAGGAAAGCCTTAAAGTGGTAAGAGTAGAAACTAGATTTCTGTTTTGGGTTATGGTTGAATGTAGTTTTAGGAATGTGCCATTTTACAGATTCTACAGATTTTTTTTTTTTTTCCTCAGTTTCCCCATCTTTAATAGGGACAGCTTCCTACCTGTATCAGGGAACAAGAGAAGGCTTAGGAGCAAGGACAAATCTTCAGATTCATGCTTCCTCTGTGCATATATTTTTCTGCATCAAGCTTTCTTTTCTGTAGGAAGATAATGTGTAGCGTTGTTGTTATGTAAAAAAGCACAAACATATTTACTACTGCTACATGTGTGACACTTTTGGACTCACAATTGTATACTTGAGTTACCTGAAAATTAAGTCTAATTCTTTTGCAGCATGACACTGCAATATGGCAAATTCCTTTGCGTCCAAAGCCCAGGGTGATTACTCTGGGGGATGGGACCAAAGAACTTTTTAATACTTTTGTTTCTTCCCAGGTGAGACCAGTCCTCACATTAACTTCACTATTTCATAGACACTCCTTTGAAGTTTGACATAATGCCATTTTAATTTTCTTTTTCCCACTATTAGGACTAGCAGAGTATCAGTCTGTGCAAGTGTTGCCATCGAAGCCAATCTGGAATTAATCTTTCAAGTAGGAGTTCATGTCACAGTATCAAATGTTCTAGTCACTAACATCGTACATCTGCTAAATTCCCATCATCCTTTGAGATTGTAATTCTGCTTTAAAAAAAGCACTGACATTTCTGCCTGTCAATATTTTCTCATTGCTCGTGATATAGTTGTTCTGAAAATGCACAGTGAATCTTTTCTTTCTATATATACAGCATAATCATGCAGGAATGTAAATTAGATTTAACACATATAATTGCCACAATTATGTATTTGGTCTTCTTATTTTTTAACTTGGAACAAGTCTTTCCCCAGTTTTTCCTTTGCCCCAGCAAATACCCGCACATCTTTAGGTAGATAAACAAAAGGTCTAGTATCTGCATCATTAGACTCTTCTTTGACCAAGCTTTCCAGTACCTTACTGTCTTTCACTCTACAGCTATCTTTAAAGCATCCTCATTCTTGCCACCAATAGGTATGCAGTCTTACATTCTTTATGGAAGACATTCTAAAGGTTAAGTCAGTTAAGGCTACCAAGGTTATATGAGGCAAAGTTAGTGAATCATCATTTTTCATTTATGTATAGTGCTTATTCTATCTTTAATTTAACCTAATAGGCAGTAAGGATGACATTTACCTCATGAAAATTTAGACATTGCAGGTATGTAGTTGCGTCTGATCTCATCACCTTGGGTTCCTTTTCTAGCCAGCTGAGAGACAGGATTGTTTGAGAATGATTAATCTAATCTATAAGATATGTCTAATTTGGGCAGTAAAACCCTGTGCAGAGAGACAGAACCAAAAATTCAGTATTGTGTGCATAAGCAACGAGTAAGCAAGAGTGCCTCAAAGGGCTTCCTGTCAGTTAAATACAGGAAAAACTTATCTAGAACAGCATTCAAAGAGGTGTCTTTAGTGGTTCCCACTTCTATTATTTGACATATTGTGAAAAAAATAGGGTGATAAAGTGAAACTGCTTTCCAGAAACTAAGTATATATGATGATAAAATCTTAAGTTTACAGAACCATATTAATTTATTGAGTTTTATGATGATGGATATCTTTCACTAGCAATACTACTGCTGTTATTAATACCGATTACAAGCTATGACAATTTTTATATGGAAGGAAAATGCTGGTAATGTGGAATGAAAAAGGTTTCAAGATCTTTCCAATCCCAGTGTTTTCTGTTTCTTGTTTTACAGCTTGGCGAAACGCATTCAGTGCGGCATTGCACATTGTATGCTGGAGTGAAGCATCCCCCAGCACATCTTTGCTGCAGTTCTGCCCTTCCTATAAGAAATACCAGACTGTTGCACTGCCTGAAGAAAAGGCAAGCCTAGAAAGGAAATCTTAGTGTTTGTTTGATAATGATTCCCTTGTGAAAGAAATCAGTTCTTTCTGTAACACAGTATGTTCTTCCAAAACTGGATGTCTGGGATGCTCAGTTGTGTCAATGCTCCATTTATCTGATGGCAACCATCAAAGACATTCATAAGGCAGCACAAATCATCTGTCCCATCTCAATTGTTTACTTTTAGCATTTGCCATCCCTAGGTGTCCCCCCTCTGTCATAAGCTTTGTTTCCAATGCTGTGGATAAAGATTTTTAAGACTCATCTAAACCTTAAGCATTCTCATTTCACTGGAGGATTTTTGAATTTTCAGATCTTCTCAGACCAGGAAGGAAAAATCATCTGTGTGAAAAGGACAAGTTCTCTCAAAGTGAGCAAAAATTCCTGAGAGTGTGTTTTTAGCTGTTACTTTCTTGCTACAGTTCCCTGAAGATGCACTCAATATTCAGATTTTTTTCAAATTCAATGTGTTTTCTTGATCATTTACTTTCCCTTTCCACAGGGCAGAACCAATATGACAGGGAAAATCATGATCTGCGTTTATATAGTCTAATAGGAACTGTCAAAATAGTCACTAGCCAGTTAGTCATCTGTCTCTCCTTTTCCAAAACATTTTATAACCCTTTGTGGACTTGTACAGTTCCAGACAGGTATAGCATAAGATATGGATGATTTAGACTATTAGGTATTAACAATGAAAACCTTCTTTGCCTCATTATGAAAGAGAAGTAAAAGTGAATGGCAGGAAGAATACTAGACATGAACAGATATTTCTGAGTCCTTAATATGTCATAAAACATGAGTCTTCTTGATCTTTACCTAATGTAACACTCTGAACAGCTCATACAGCTCTGTTGCCCGGAGGTGCTAAGCAGTTTTAAAGTATAATATTGTTCTGCTGTATTGCTGACCTCTCTGTGCTCTCGGGATTGTTTCAAAATTTCTTTGCCATTCTGCCAGAGAAAGTTCCCATTGCCTAGAAGAGTGCTACCTTTCTATTCTGAATCTCCCAGATAGACACCTACTTGCATGTGGTTTGCAGCAAGAAGCAGCATTTGTCATTCTTCGCATGTACTGCTCATGTAGTTTGAGAACAGGATGTGTATCCAGAGGATCCAAGATATGCTCACTGTGTTAGCAGGTAATACATGAATACTAAGACAGTCTTGCGCACACGCTCTATGTGTAGTCTGGGTTTTCAGATGCCTAAAGCTTAGATTCAGAAGAATTTATGAACACTGAATGAAGACAGTGTTTCCCACCATTTGCATTTTTGCAGTATTGGGGAAAGAGAAATTCAGATATATTTTTCCTTGAACTGTGCTGAGGATTGTGACTGGCCAAGTCCTTTATTTCTCTCCATGACAGATGTGACTCAAAAGCACTCTGAGTATTGCTTATCCGGTTAAGGAGAAAGAGACAACAAAATTTTACCAGAAAGTAACGATTGGTATGGCTAAGGTATCCCTATTCTGTTAGCAAAAATTGTCACTGTTATGCAAAAGTTTAGCAAATCACTGCAATTATGCAACACAGACCTAAATAAGGAATCAGTTTTATAACCAGTTCATGGAAAAATCCGGCAGATTTTTCCTGTGCACAAAGAAGAGGCCTTTACTTTGAAGCAGAATAACCTCTTGTTTACATTGAAAGAAGAAAACAGTACCCTTTTGAAAACTTCAGGAATCACTTGGATAGGAGGAATTCCTCTAGACTAAGACAGTAAAATACTTTTGCACACAATAGTTATAAAGTCTAAAAATAGGCCATTGCAACATCTTTTTCCAAGCTCTAATTGCATATGTGCATGCAGCCAGAAGTCCTCTCTACAAAAGTACACAATGTCTGTCTTCAGAATCTGTGGTCCAAAACCTGCTCAAGTCCAAAAGTCTCCCGGTTTGCTTTCAAAGAGAGAAGAATATTAACAAAACAAGAAAGATAAAAGTGAAGGTTCTGAGAGGAATTAGGCCGAGAATGCAGATTGCCCACAGCGTGTTATCTCTGAACAGAACTCGTATTCTGTCTGAAATGATGGAGAGGAGAGTCATTGTGACTTAAGGAGCACCAGCTCTGCTTTTATGTTCCACCTGTATCCACAGTTTCATCTGGATGCATAATCTATGACTACTTTTAAGTCCAAGATCAAAGGTTCCTTCTCCAGCTTACTTTGCAGAGAACATGCCTACACTGTATAATGATTCCTTAAGGTAAATTATTTATATATATAATATCATGTAAAGTGATAGGATTGGGAACGGTCTCCATATCACTTAAGTTGTGCTATAACAATTAACACACTTGTTTTTGACTTTTTGACCCTCTGCTCCTGAGGGACTGTCATGTTCTTAGAGGAAGGAAAGAACTGGATCTTTCTAGACATAGTAACTGAAACAACTCCATGTGCTAACAGGCTGATTTCCTTGGTGTACTAAGCAAAAAATATTTTTTTTAAGGCACAAGTATTGATACCTATTGATAGATCTCTTCAGCACCATATCTAAATTTCTTTCTAAAGTCAATGGGGACACTTTGACTTCTGTAACTTGAATTAAGTCTTTAGCTTAGACTTATTTAAAATGGATTGGGTTCTTAATTTTGAAAAATACTGCAAGAACCAATGAAGGAAAAGCATATATCAGGTGCTGTGGATTTTAAGTTCATTCTGCACTGAAATGAAATACTGGCAAAATCACTGTAAATCAGAGTTTGATTATTCAGGGCACATAATTTTATGCGTATCCAGAAAGAAACAGCTGAAGATTCATGGCCACAGTACTACTGACTACACAATCTGAGACCCCATCTGATTTTATTTTCTCTTTATCTTAACCCTAACAAACAGGCTAGAAAACTACTCATGCACATTTTTGAGTTCTTGATGAGGAGTGATGCTCATCACCACCACTGTTAGAGAATCCATTTCAATGACTTGAATAAGGTAATTTGAAATTCTTAATTTTCATACAAATCAGGAAAAGAAAACAGATATAGATGTATCTGCCATAAATTCATTATGCATAAAGAGAATTTGTCTTCCTCCTTTGCTGATTTTCCACCTGTTTTTCCAAAGTATACTAATGGAGCTAGAGCGTGAGCAAAATAAAACATCCTATCTTATGAGTACATAGTGAAAGGAATAATGAATCTAACAGTTGGACTTGAAGATCTTAAAGGTCTTTTCCAACCTAGCTGATTCTACGATTCTATGAATCTGAGAGAGCTATCAACTTACTATCAACAACAAAGCATTACAGACTATCTCATTCAAGGACTGTTGAAAAGTTGGGCAGAATCAGTGCAGAAAGTTAAAAACTAAGATGAACAACCTAAGATGGAAGATTTTCCCCAAAAGATGATGCATTTTTTTTATTAATCCACCCCAGTGTTCCAGCTGCCACTGTGGCACAGTGTGCTGATTTTGGCTGGGACAATTTTTTCCATAGTAACTACTATGGGCTATGTTTTGGATTTGTGCAGAGAGCAGTGTTGATAATACAGAGATGCTATAGTTATTCCTGAGCAGCGCTTACACAGAGTAAAGGTCTTTTCTGCTTCTCAAACCACCCCACCAGCAGTAGGCTGGGGGTGCACAAGTGCCTGGGGTCACAGCTGGGACATCTAGCCCCAGCTGACCCAAGGGGTATTCCATACCATGTGGCATCATGCTCAGCATATAAAGCTGGAAAAGAAGCAGGAAGGGGTGGACATTCAGAGTGATGCTTTTTGCTTCCCAAGTAATCATTATTTGTGATAGAACTCCGCTTTCCTGGAGTTGGCTGAACACCTGCTTGTCAATGGGAAGTGGTGAATGAATTCTTTGTTTTGCTTTGCTTGCATGCATGGCTTTTGCCCTATTTATTAAACTGTCTTTATATGAACCCATGAGATTTCTCAGTTTTACCCTTCTGATTCTCTCCCCTATCCCACTAAAAAAGAGTAAGAGAACAGCTATGTGGTGCTTAGCTGCTGGCTGGGATTAAACCATCACACATAGGCAGGACGCTACATAACAGTGCAAAAAGGAAAAACTCTCATTCTCATTATTGTTTCGGTAACATTGTCACTGCCATCCTTAGTTCTTTCCAACTGTAATTTACCTTTGGCTTTTCTTCATGTTGTGGTTTTAACCCAGCCGATAACTAAGTATCATGCAGCTGCTCACTCACCCCTCCTTTTCCCCCCTGCACTGGCCAGGATGGAGAGGAGAATTGAAAGAATATAAAACCCACAGGTTGAGATAAGAAAACTTTTACAATACACTACTACTACTAAGGGGAGAGAATAAAGAGTGATAAAAAAGGAAAATAAACTGCAGTGATGCACAGTACAATTGCTTACCACCTGCGGACAGATACCGATACCCAGCCCAACCTGA
Organism: Psittacus erithacus; assembly: GCA_009867235.2. Lineage (NCBI taxonomy): Eukaryota > Metazoa > Chordata > Aves > Psittaciformes > Psittacidae > Psittacus > Psittacus erithacus. The sequence goes on from WYDI02004731.1 coordinate 46,136, forward strand.
GCAGTGATTGCCCGCTCCTAGCCAGCTTCTCCCAGTTTATATACTGGGCATGACATGCTGTGGTATGGAATATCCCTTTGGCTAGTTTGGGTCAACTGTCTTGTCTCTGCTGCCTCCCAGCTTCTTGCGCCCCTCCTCACTGGTAGAGCATGAGAGAATGAAAAGTCTTTGACCAGTGCTACTTAGCAACAACTAAACCATCAGTGTTTTATCAGCATTATTCTCAGACTTACGTCAAAACATAGCACTGCACCAGCTACTAGGAAGAAAATTAACTCTATCCCAGCTGAAACCAGGACACTTCATAATATTGTTTTTTGACAAACTCATGTATTATTCAGTGTTTAATATTATTTTTAGGATAAAGTCCTTTGGAAAGGGCATGTTTCATGGATTTATAGAATCTTATCCTATATGTCCAAACTCAAGCAATTAGAATTAGCCACCTAAGTGATGCAATCTGGAACTTAACATGCTCTCTTCATAAACACTGAGAGCTGGGTACCTCTATGGTACAACCTGATTCAAAGTGCTTTTTGGAACCACCTATTTCAATTGCTGCAAGAGCCATCCATGACAGCTAACTGCTGCACCTCAGACTCCTAAGTTTCTAAAGGAAAAATCTATGGCACTAGGATTACCTGAGTTGACCAAAATTGTACACATAAGGAGTGGGTTTGGTTTTGCTTGTTTTTCTCAATAAATCTGTCTTCTTTCTGCTCTTCGTTATGAAAATGTGAGGAAAAACACTACCTGTATTTTATTCCTTGAATTTTCTCTCTTCTACTGCATAGTTCTAGATGAGGGATGACTGTTTAATCGCAACTCCTTGCACAGAATGGCATTTTTTTCAATGTTTCTACACAGACAATAATGGCTTTGAAGGAATATTTCACTTCAGCTGTTGAAGAAATACAGAAAAGGAGATTGAAACTGAAAGGATTCTATAGTAATGCTACAATCTGAAATGTTCCTAAATAAAAACCAATAATGAAAATCCTGCAGATGCTACCTAGACCATGAACTGAAAGAGAAAAAAAAACAACAAAACAACTAAAAAAATAGGGAGGCTGGGAAAAAATAAAATACATGTTAGAAAATACATTTTAAACAATCTTTCTTAGGGAAAGAGTATTGTTTTTGTTATGAATCCAAGTCTATCAGGTTGCTGAGAGAATCAATTATATAATAGCCATAATAAAGAGCCTCCTAAAGACCTAAATAAATATCTGAAGTAACACTACTGATTTTTTTGGGGTAGAAGGCAATGGAAAATCCAAGTTTATGATTTGTCTATCAAGACTTCTGTAGCCAGAATTCTGTAATTCTATGCTATTTTTCCCTCTTCAAATGTAAAATCCTTTACAAATGTTTCAATGCTGAAAGGCTTAGAGAGTCACAGAATAGTGCAGTCATGGTTTCTTTCAACTTTATTTTAAAACTAGAAGTCAAATGGAGATATTTGCAAGTACACAATTGGCCTGAATGTAGCACATCTTTTTTCCACTCTTGAAAATATCAGTCATAGAGATACTTTTTTAAAATAGGAAACATGCCTCAATTGTACCCTCCAGTTCTGGAGCATAGATACTCTACCGACTTGAAAAGGGCCAAAGATCACTGGTGTCATTGGCTTCTACTTTTGAGGAATCACTGCTTGAGGTTTGAGCTAAGAAGTTTAGGGGACTGAATTTTCCCATCAGTTATACCAATGCAATCACACTGAGCTCCTTGGAACTGAAGGGAAAACAATCTGGTGACATCTTATAGTTGTTCTTACTCAAAAGCTAATCATTTTCACAGGAGAACATGCTTATTGTTCTGCATTCAGAACAGTAAGCAGATTGCATTCAAAAAGCTACATGAACCTTTCATATAATATTACGAGTGGGTTTTTTTCCTGAGAAGAGTCTGATGGAAGTCAAACTGCAAAAGCAGACAAAGAACATAACTGAGTGAGTAGTGAGACTTTTGGTACAGCCTAAGAGCATTGTTATTACCGTCCTGACAACTTTACTTCAGCAGCTTATAAAGAAGCAGCATCCTAGGGAGAGAGCTTGTTGCAAACTAAGGATGAAATGTTACACACACTCTTTAATGTGATGCAAAATAAATTCAGGTCATAGAGGAACCAATGTAAAAGTTGGTATTTGTTAGAGAAGTGCAGAAACCAGAATTAAAGATATTCTTTTGAGAAACCAATGCTCAAGGCTAGTTTCAAACTGACCTATTGTGAGGCCTCAGTTTGGAATTACAGTTTAAGAAAGGTGTAGGCAGATTGGAAGTGGTCAGAAAATATGTCCCATTAAGGTTAAATGGAAGTGAGTTTGCTTAACCTAAGGATGAAGAAACAGCAGCATAAATCTTTGAATATACATGAAGCTGTTAAAATGGCAATCAATTGTGAACAAGCTTTCAGTTATGAGGATTTTCATCCAACACTAAGGGGAAAGATGTTAATAAAGTATTGCACCATGCTATCCAAAGAAAGTCTGTTTTCCTCCATTTTTCTCCAGTGTTGGAAGCGCTTATCCTGCCTATGTGTGGGAGCACAATGTTTTTTTCTGCAAAAATGTGGTTTTCAGGCCAAAAAGGAGCTACTTAGCCAGAAACTCTATAAACTTAGAAAGTGCATCCCTACCCCACTAAATCATTTAATACTGATCTGTATTTTAACCTTGCTATTGTTTCTATCCCTAGACCAGTGAAGTTGATGGAAAGTGTTTGTGAAATCATTGCACTCCACACATTTAGCTCATTCTCAGACAAATATACAAACCTGCAGAAATGTTATGATGAAGAGATGGAGAAGTAGATCTTAAAAGGTCTGTCTTGTCTTTAAGCTGTTGTAAATCCAGACCTGCTTGGCTTTTCAGTGTTTCAAGTAAGTTTATTTCAGCTTGAAGGATTCAGAAATTGCAACTCCTCTAAGGGGCATTTAGGAAAATTTTTATAGGTAATAGTTTTTACTACTTTCAGTTTCTAGTAATGTACCTCCTAAAATAGGCAGAAGATACACGACACTCCCTTACAATGACTTACACACAAATGTTCAGTAACGCATAATGAGAAAATAATGAGATGGGACTGAGAAGAAAGGAAAGGTGAAATATTATTAAGATTATGTATGACTACACAATAAAGATCTTACAGGGGCTGATGGGCTGAAAAAAGTATTTTCAAGGGAGGAGTTAAATGCATATATTTCTGCATTCTGTTTAGTGTAAACAACCAGCTGGCATTTTGCTGAATTTTATTCATTCTTGTTATTTATAGGTGCAGCTGAAATGATGCCTAAAACATTGTTGGTGTGTTTGTGGGTTTTTCTTCTTCTCTAAGTCGTTCAATATTCTAAATGTGCAGTTAGTTTTTTATAGTTGGGGTTTCACTTTATATATTATTCATAGTAAATGTATATCCATAAATACACATACATGCACACACAGAAGAAAATCCTTTTACCAAGACATTAATGACTTCTGTTTGCAAAAGATAATTTTGCTAGAGCCTCAGTACCTTCTCAAATCTTAGCAGGTGGACCCTAATAGTTAAATGTAAAACATTATTGTATAAAATTTCTGTTACCATCAGTGTACAAAAAGGTTTTAGAGAAACAGAACTGGTTAGGATGATAAGTGTATGGTTAGCTGTAATACAATTCCATTAAATCTTATTGCATTGTTCCTGTATTGATGACATTCCATTAACTTGCACTCTGTGTGCACCCCTTGTGGAAGGAATGATGACAGTATATACAGTCTTGGGAGGAGAAGAATGTGCTTTTTGATGACAAACCACAAAAAGAAACAACTCTGGGCTTTCTTGCTAGAAATTCAAGAAGGTGATTTGTTGAACTATGCTCTCCTGTCCCTCAACAACTAATGAGTAAACTTCAAAGGCAGAAAATCTCTCTCATTAATTGCAATGTTGGTAATAAGAAGCACATCACAATGAGGATCCCTTCTCCTCCTGCCAGTATAATAATGCAGAGTTCAAGAAATCATCTGAATGTGTAAAATTCACAACAGATATTACAGAAGCAACTCAGAGCTAGAGAAATGCAATAATATATTATTTCTGGCTAGGACAATCATGTTTTGCTCCCATGAAATGGAGCCTCAACTTCCAGAGCTTCTGATATCACGTAAGATGAACTTTTTCCTCCTGTTTGAATATGTATTTATTAGGAATTATAACTGCATCTGCCGCTAGACTCTCAACTTCAAGAGAATAGGTCTTAGGATTTTTCAGAACCACCTCTCTTCAAATAACCCTTGCTGTCTAATAGAATAGAATCACAGAATAGTTAGGGTTGGAAAGGACCTTAAGATCACCTAGTTCCAACACCCCTGCCGTGGGCAGGGACACTTCACACTAAACCATGCCACCCAAGGCTCTGTCCAACCTGGCCTTGAACACCACCAGGGATGGAGCATTCACAACTTCCTTGGGCAACCCATTCCAGTGCCTCACCACCCTAACAGTAAAGAATTTCTTCCTTATATCCAATCTAAACTTTCCCTGTTTAAGTTTGAACCTCTTATCCCTTGTCCTATCACTACAGTCCCTAATGAAGAGTCCCTCCCCAGCATCGCTATAGCCCCCCTTCAGCTACTGGAAGGCTGCTATGAGGTCTGGAAGGCTGCTATGAGGTCTGCTTGGAGAGTTTGCTCAGGCAAAATGAGAGAACTTTACAGGTCCAGAGAAGGGCAACAAAGCTGGTGAAGGGTCTGGAGCATAAGTCTCATGAGGGCAAGAGATAATGGCCTCAAGATGCACCAAGGGAGGTTTAGATCAGATATTAGGAAAAAATTCTTCACAGAGAGGGTGATCAGGCATTGGAACAGGCTGCCCAGAGAAGTGGTGGAATCACTGTCCATGAAGTGTTAAAAAATGTGTTGACGAGGCCTTCAGTGACATGATTTAGTAGTGGACTTGACAGTCCTGGTGTAAATGTTGGACTTGATTCTAAAGGTCTTTTCCAACCTAGCTGATTCTCTGATTCTATGTTCGTCTGAGATTTCCAGATGACTGTAGGCCTGGGAGTTCTGGGCAAACTCTTCATGTGCAAATCAATCCCAGACTCACTGCATATTTTCCACTGTACATTTCTTTTTTTTTTTTTTTAATGACCTCTTCCAGCAGAGGTTAGGGCTTGCAAAGCTTTCATCTCTGTTTGACAGCAAAACCTGTTGCACTCTTTAATCACTTCACAAATTAAGCTGTCGTCTAAGGTAGGATATCTGGTTTTCTGTATTTAAGCACTACATCACAGGTGGCAGAAAAATGCAAACTGCTGTTTTCTCTTCCCACTCTTCTCCTGCCTTTCTTCACTAGAAGCAAAAGCATTTAGCATCAACCTAGTATTACTGCAATATGAGTGAAAAGTTTCATGTCTTCACAGTCAAATGGAAAAAAAAAATCTTAGTTTACAAATAACACTTCAGGGGTCATAAACATTGGAAAGTAAAACAAAGTCACATATAAATTTCAGTTCTTCTGTAAACTGAAAGTGGGTCTTGTGTGACTTCGTTAGGATGTCAGCTACCAAACCATGACAAACACTACAGTACTTCATTAAAACATAAATTTAGCTCCACATTCGAAATAACCAGGCCAAGGGAAAAAATTCTTAAAATATTAACTTTTGGCATAGAGAGGGAGCCCAGATTTAGGATAACCCAGGCTTGAAAAGGAGAAAGAAAATAATCACTCACTAGAACGCTAAGATTAAGTTCTTCAGGACTTATTTAGCCTAGATGCCATGTCATGTTGATATGTCTCTATTGTTTCAGGAACTCAAATTAATATCTCTACATGATGTTGTATCATCCAAGATACATCTGCTTATTTGGAGCTACCTCAGGGATCTCTGATCTGTTTTGCTGCTATGCTTTGCATCACACAAATGTACCTCAGAAGCTGGCTGACAGAATAATATCATGCTGGAAAAATCTGATTTGACAGAGTTGAAAGCTAAGATGCTCATTTATCTCATGGGGTCTCAGGGATGCTTCCCTGCTTCCCTATGTCCCCAGGCTACCCATTTTCCTGTATGAATTGTAAGGATCCCTGTACTTTTAGATCCCAGTAACTTGCAGGGGGCCTTAGCCATCACTGCTTATTCCTGACGGATTCTTGACATCTTGGTTGAGGGCATGAGAGGTACAAAGCTTCTTGAGTCTTTGGAAAGCTAGGCGAACTGTGCATGAGCCGATTAGCTCTGCAGACAGATAACTCTCAATGCCACCTAGGATACCATACTTCCCACATTACTGACTTTAATAGCTGACTGTTCCTGAGACTGCTGCAAAATTAGGGGTCAAGGCAAGTCAGAGAATAACCTTCCAGGGTGATTTTTAAAAGACTGCTGCTGCAAATCGGTTTTTAAATCTGTATTTTGTCCCTGATTTACGGACGTTTTTGGGTTGGGGGGTTTGTGGTTTGTTTTGCTTGGTTTTTAGTGTTTTGGTTTTGGTTTGGTTTGGTGTTTTTGTTTGTTTGGTTTTTTTTGAGTTTTTTCTTTTCCACAAGTCTGGCATTCTGGCATTTTCAGTTAAAGAAGCTTAAATCGTCTTCTTTCTTCTCAATTTTCTACACTGCTTTCTCTTTGTTTCATGTTATCAGCTCAGACTTGTTTTGAGCTAATGTATCCTCCTGGGCTGAATCAGAGATAATAAATCAGTGCTTTTCTTCTGGACTGATGCTTTCCTACAGTGAAGGCAAAAGAGGCATAACATGTTCAAGACAATTGCTTTGCTCTCTGAGCACTGCATTTTTCTCTAGGTACTGATTACAGAAGTGTAAAGAACAATTACAAGTCAGGCCACATTCTTCCCTAAGTATAAAACCCTTGGATGGCTTTCAGCATATTTTAATTTATTAACTTCATGAAGGAACATAGAATATGTAAACATGCTCATTTTTATTAGAAATATTGGTCTGTTTTAGGATTGTGCCTTGCATTAATTCTGTATCTTTGCAAGTAAGTAGAAACATTGGATCCAAAATCAAAACTTCCAAAATGTTTAATCATAGCTATAAAACAAAGAAAGATGGAATGGAAAGGATTTAAAGAGTATTTATAACGTGACCAAAACCACACTGAGAGACAAGGTTATATAAATTTTTCACAAGATTGCACAATGATTTTGGTTTATTTTATTGCAGAACAGATGTTTAAGTCTAATCATCATAAACATTTACTTCCCTAACGCCTGTGGTCTTAGACAGATGAGCTTACCATGTGTTTCTGAAGATCTGAGATTTTGAAACAGAACTGCTTTAGATAGACTGCTTTATATAGTCTTGAGGTGGTATTAGTTATCTAGCAAAATATTAGCTAGATTAGATGGAAGTAGAGTAACACCTCAAAACTGGTGAAAGCAAAATTTACCTTGGATTCTAATCCCAGATCAAGCATGACTCAGCAAAACTGATATCACATCTAAGAAAAAAGCTTAAAAAGAGGCAGCAAAATTGAAAATAAAATGAAAAAAAAAGAGAAAAAAGAAAGAAAAGAAAAAATAACAACTACTCATTTCTGAAACATCCTGAAATTGGATTCTGGCTTACAAAGAAAAGCAGGCCCTATTTTCCACTTGGCTAGAAGCAGTGGCTCTAAAAATTCTATGTGATCAGACCAAGAATGGATTCTTTGCACAGAAAGATTTACTGATAAGAAATACATTTCTTTTTTTTTTTCTTTTTTTTTTTTAGGAAATTGGGGGAACTTTTCAACAAAAATATTCCATTGATCAAAAAGGGACATGTAACAATTTTATTGGTTTGTTGCATTTGGGAAGACTGAAATATTATGATGTTTACAAAGACCAAAAATTTTCTTACCATTTTGACATATAACATTGATAAGGTCTTTTAAGTTTACTGGTGTAAACAATACAGAAACATTCACATTAAAACATGAATCACTAAATCCTATGTCAGAAGCAATTTTTAGCAGGAGACTACTTCTCCATGCTTATACCTACCACATCCTTTTTACAAGTGTCACTGTTTATGAAAGTAATTTAAATTTCTATAATTCAATTGTTTTATCCTGGCAGCTCTAAGGAAATGTTGCTATAGCACTGGAAACCATGACAACTGATTCTGGTTTCTGATTTCATTACAAGATTATACCTTAGCTAGCTTCATACCTAGCTTTCATACAAAATGGAGTTAATAATTTCAAACTAGATCTTTGAAAAATATGAGGTTCAACAGAATACTACTTCATTTGATCACTCACTTTAAAGAATTCATCACTACATTATTATTTGAGTCATACTGCTATGCTTTTTTAATTGTCCAATAGTCCCACTATTTTTTGACAAAAAGCCAAGCACAAAAAACTCTGAATACAAAATACCCTCAAAAAATAAATTACATGAACTTCTGGCCTTAGTACACACCAATACCTAAACATGGGCTAAGTTTGTCAGATAAACATATTGCTTTGAGTCACACTTGGTTAATTCACGGCTTTTAATATGCATTTCCAACTTCCTCTAACTCACCAGCACTTGGAAGCAGAGCAGTCTAAAATCCCTGCCATTCTTTAACATGGATCTATTTTACTTGTTGACAAGTAAACTTGCTGTGACTTCTTCATTAAATATCAATATTACCACGCGCTGGGGAAGAGCACTAAGCATCAAGCTGTTACCTGGACCAGTATCACCTTTCCTTTACATTGTGCTGTTGAGAATGGAATGCTCCAACAATTCACAGTTCAGGACAGTTAATCCTGACAATTCAAGCACTCCCTAAGCTAAGAACACATCCAAAACAGAGGCAGAATTTAAAGTATCATATTAGCTGGGTTAAGCAATTCTTACTATGTTGGTATTTGAGATTACAGTCTTCCACTTCTGAATTACATCCTTTTGATCTGAATGAGAAGAAGTCTAAAAGAAGTAATATGGAATAGCTGACTTCCACAAGTCCCTAGTCTGAGCGAAACTCTCAGAAAAGACAGTTTTTCCTAATTCACTGCCAAGTGCTGACCACCACAGTTTACTGTATTAAATATTATATTTGTGCTTTAGCAGCAAAACAGAATTAAAGATTTGAATTAAATTGAGAACCAAATTCCAGCAGAATACATTTTAGAATTACTTTGACCACATTCTGACAGTATGTTCTCTCCTGGAATTCTTTGTGGCTGACTGTTATTAGAAGCAAAATTTAAGAGTAGACTAGCACCAACCTTGCTCAGTCATGACTAATACAGCACTTCTTCATTTTTGGCTCGGATGAAGCTGCAGTTGCCAAGAAGTTTCTGATGTTCCCAGACTGTCTAAGCCAAAGTCTTACAGCCAGAATCACAAAGGGTTATTATTAATCTACATTTTCAGAAGGGAATGTTTGTTCTGAAAATAATATTGAGGATTGCAAGATTGCATACACAAATATCTGCATTCTGACATAATTTGAGAAATGAACAAAAAGATTTAGTCAGAACAGGGCCATTCTTTTCATCACAGTGCAGAGTTTAAAAAAAGATTCATCTCTTTTTCTCAATGTCTGATATACTTTGCCAGCTCCCACCTTTGACTGTGTTTCTTCCTTTCCTATTTTTCTTTCAACTTTGATCTTACTGTCATTTCTACTATTCACAAACTCATCACTGGAGATTGCTACTTCTCATTTTTTAAATCACCTTCCAACTCACTCTCAGCTAATAGTTTTGCAACTGTCATTTGCTTCATCAGGTGAAAGCAGGTGAAACCTAAAAGTTACCTGCATTCTAGTGCTTGGGAGTTTGAGAGTTTATATCTCTTCAAATACTGGCTGAGTGAACTTGAGAAGAAGGTTAAGATCAGCTCACTGAAAACAGTACATTAATTTGGCTCACCAATTCAATTTTAAGATTTTAATGGTGTAAGTGCAATGATATCTCCAGTAGAGCTCAGTAGCAAATGCATGTGTTCAGTAACTCTATCAGTTATTATTGTAATGCATTTCTATTGTTTGTTTCTTCTTGAGATAATGAGCAGCTGCTGCCTGTGAATCAATATAGGCTCGATACACAAGTCAGAAAGCAACATATGTCACTGTCAAACTATTATATGCAATCCAGCACAACCTAGTGCAAATGTAGCTTGTAAGTACTCCTGAGGAGTCTCAGCTCTTGAAAGAAGTACAGACAATTGCCAGCTTCTGAAGGATACCAGTAAATTACCTAAGCAAATAGAAAGTGGAAAGACCTAGAATATATACAAAATATTTATTTTTTTAGTATCATAGACTTGGTTCATTCATAATGTGTCTTGTGGAAAGATAGGGAAGAAAAGAAGCTTCTTGTCTGTATTTCACTTACTCTTGCTTAGGGTAGAGCCATATACCTCATCCTTTGCCACTGACTAAGTAAGACTAGACTTGTTTGTAGCCTCTGATCTTGATACAGCAGCGAAGAAGCTCTCCTAAGCCTCTACCAACTTATGACATAAAAGGACAAATGTCATAGTGAAAATAATTTGGAACTTCAGAGAAATAAGAACAGTATGGTGAAACTCTGGATATACTCAAACTGAAGTTTTGCTACTGACTTTAACAGGATCAGGACTACTCTCAGATTCTTTATTCTTTCTCAGACTTTTTATTCAGTGCCTGGCAAAATCTTGGAGAAGATTCTCCTGGAAGGCATGCTAAGGCATATGAAAAACAACAAGGTGCTTGGTGACAGCCAGCATGGCTTCGCTGAAGGGAAATCCCCCCTGACCAATTTGGTGGCCTATGATGGGGCTACAGAACTGAGGGACAGGGGAAGAGCAGTTGATGCCATCTACCTGGACTTGTGCAAAGTGTTCAACACTGTCCCACATGACATCCTTGTCTCTAAACTGGAGAGACATCAATTTGATAGGTGGACCACTCAGTGGATAAAGACCTGGCTGGATGGCCACATGCAAAGAGTTGTGGTCAATGGCTCAGTGTCCAGCTGGAGACCAGTAACAAGTGGTGTCCCTCAGGGATCAGTGTTGG
>WYDI02004734.1:0-20851 GCA_009867235.2 Psittacus erithacus
AAGGACAGGTTGTGGGGGGAAAACAAGCAGGCTACATGCTCTGTCTAATTTACGACTAAGCTTAAACCACAACAAAGTTCTATTGTAATTTTTCTGTGATTAAGGGATTCTGTTTTCCTGCACTGTCAGCATACAACCGATAACACTTTTCATAAAAGAGAAGAAGATAAAAAATGAAAAATTTCTTTCACTATTGTACATGACAGAAAAAATCCTGATAATTTATAATTTTTTTATTGAAGGTCAACTGGGCTATGAAAATATTCTTTTCTGTTACATATTTCCTTCCTGCTTTGTATTTGCAGGGGGAGGGCCGAGTCACTGTAGCAGCATAGCAGTTTGGTTCAACTGGTCTATGCTGTTGCTATTAAACACCAGTAGTGTCAAAAGAAACGTGCCACATGAACTTTTCCTTATGACACTAGCTACTTGTCTCTGTCCTGTTGTTCTCTAGCTGAAAGACCAAAGTGTGTAGATACAGATCCCCTCTTCAAAACATCTACTGAATTTCTGTATTGTCTTGAAACTACAGATGGTTTCAGAAATCTACTGTGACTAAGTAACTGCAGGGCAATCCTGCAAAAAATCATCAAATTTTACCACTGAAGTGTAGGACAAGGTAAACACACAGATATGAGAGTGCAATACCTCACTGTGTCCTTGAAGCTAACCATCTCAACTGTTAAATATCTGGCTCAAGAATAGTTCATTTTCCTGACATATTCTTACGGTAAATCTGACCCTATGTGCATGAAGTAGAGATTTCCAAGTGGAAGTTCACAGTTCTTTAAAAGATGTTCAGCTCCGTAAAGAGAGAGACTGAATGCCTGAAGGTCCCCCTGAACTTCACTACTGAGTGAAGAGATAGCATAATTAAGCAAAGAGCTTTTGTAATTTGCCTTGGAAATCATTATTTGTGGCTTTGAATAGCAGTGCTCTAATGCATTTAAACGTGATTCTGTTTATGATTTTTATAAGGCATCTAAAACACCCTTCTTCATTTGTCTCCTCAAAGAGTGTAAAGCACTCGAATCATGTACTACTTATAGCTAAAATAAATACTTTAAAATCTCATTTGTAAGTTTACTTAGAAAACAGAGTGTTTAATCTTACCATCTGCTCCTGTCAAGTGACGAACTTTTTCAGCATCTCTTAAAGTTTTAATGTCTCCATTAGCCACAATAGGTATAGACATGCTTTGTTTAATTATTTTAATTGCATCATAATGTACAGGCTGATGTCTTTCTTCTACACTTCTCCCATGTACTGTAATCCATGAAACTCCAGTTGCTTCAGCTTTTTGACATAAGTCAACTGTTCTTTTTAAGTCCTCGTGGATCCTACAATTCCACAGAATGAAAGTATCAGACAATAAGTTACTTGAAGTGTATAAAACGCTGTCCTCCATAAGGAGTTATCACAGATTTGTATAAGTAACTATAAATAAAGAAAATATTACTGTTGGAAGATAATGAGGTTTGGTTTGTTTGTTTTAATAAAGACATATGAGTTTAATGTACGGAAACCACTATTTAATTTATCATTTCCTAATTACATCACATCTCTGAAATATACATGATAAATTTTACAGAGATTGAACCAGGGTGTACAGAAGATTCTAAACCAAACATCACTATTTTGCTTACTTTGTGGGGGGAAAAAAAATAATTATAGTAGTTCCTCTTTCCCCAAAGGTTGGAAACTGTGTTGAAACTTAACTGGCAAATATAAAAAAGTCATATGGGATGTGTGAATATGGGATAAATAGTGGAAGTGGTACAAAGCAATGCAAAGCAACAGTTTACAGAAGGGAAGCAGGATGTGTTCCTTACAGCAGCTGTGGGGACTAGCTCCCAGTTTTGTTACCCTTCCCTTTATAGCAAGCAGCAAATGTGGCTCTGGCCTCCAGCAGCTTACAAAGTAAATTGTTGTGATGATATACACTATATGTTGCTTTTCTTTTATGGAACCATGAACCTTTTAACTTCTACTTTCATATCAGCTGGATTGCAAGAAAACTCTTCGCATCCAATAAGTTACCTGGGTAAGTAGCCAAAGCCTGTGCTGGTTCTACTGTCTAAGTCTGGATTACTTTTCCCAGATATTCTTTCATCTGGGGTCAAAAAAGTCTCAGCAGTCTTCACATGTAAGGAAAATATTATAATGTGCAATATTACATTAACAGAATTACATATAGTGTACTTGTTATATGAACATGTTTCATAAAAAATAAAAGGATTATTCCATGTATCACAAACATCACTTACATCTACCTTATTTTAATAGATACTGAAAATCTTGGTTTGTCAATCTGATTCCGTACATGTCTCACCATATCTTGAACAAGCTCTGGTTTATTTATTAAGCAAGCACCATAACCTTCTGCCATCGCCCACCTTTAAAAGAAAAAGAACGTGTATTCCACATTTGAAAAAATGCAGAGCAGTTTCAGACAGATACCTTGGTTTTGTTCCTTATAACCTTCAGAATGTGTGGTTAAGTAGACCGAGATAGTACTGGCTGTAGATCAATGATTTGTTTGCAGTTTGGCACCAGCTTTTAGATCTTGGTTCAGTCTCCATTTGGACAAGTTACTAATATCTTTCAGTTCAATTTTCTGTCCACAAAATGGACTCACGAGGAAGATAAATTAACATTTAATCAACAGTGGTTTACAGTGTACATAAAATAAAAAAAATGATGTTTTTCCCTCCATCGGGTCATGGATTTCTTCTAAACAGAAAATTACTTTGGATTGAAAAGGGAGATTTTTGAAGTGCAGGGAAGGACCTGAGTTCAGTAATACTCTGTTCTCCCTCAGCTGCAAAACACTTTATTTTGATTGGCATGAAATAACCTTATCTTCCACTTAACTGCAACAGGTTTTTTGTTATATATTTTTTCTTACAAAGGCAGATTAAGTGCACAAAGTTTTGTTATTTTGAAAATAGCATGTGCAAGAAACAAAGGATTCAAATGTAAGCATATATTTTTGTCCTAAGAGGAACTTACAGTTGGGCATACTTAACTGTAGTTAGCTTAGAAAAAAAAAATTACATTTCCATTCTGAAGTCTCAGATCTCTCCAGAAAAGACTTTTCCCAAATACTGTAATTTTAAGTCAAGACAACCTAATTAGAATAGACAAGTATTGGCACCATAGTATTATCTTTTGCTTTCCTACATTTGAGGTCTTCACTAAGAAAAAGGCTGCCTGACAAGCATGGAATAAATGGTTCTCAATTGAACCAGTTAGCAAGAATCTTCATTTGTGCATTACTACTCTGTTTCACTGTCAAGACAAAATCTTTATTAATTTAGGAGAGAAGTAGATCACTAATTCACTGTACTTATAAACCTAATAAAAGATGGAAGAAATTCTTTTCAGCACTTCTTGAATAATGTGATCTCTGTAATTATATTTTAGAGACTATCCTTCACTTACAGAAGCCTGAGACATCAGGGACTTGGCTCATTATTTTGCCAATTGCCACATCACTTCTCAAAACACTCCAAATTATTTGCAGCAAGTTGGTTTTGGTAATGCATATTTAACATCTGCTGAGAAGGAATGGACACTTCATTTCTTAAGCCAACACTAAGTATTTCAGAAATGAAAAAAGGCAGGTTGGCGAATACACCTGGTTTTCCCAGTCTCACCATGGTGACAGGCAGCTTAGAACATTCAGAACAGTGTCTTGCCACACAGACATTTCTGACAGGTTAAAAAGCTCTTTCTCTCTCAAAGTCTATTTTTAAGTTAAGACAGAAATTACTATGAAAATGAAGACCAGCATTCTTTAATCTCAAATTATTTCATCATTATTTCACCGAGCTTTTTCAAATCTTTACCTCTGAGGACAGCCACAGTTTAGGTCTATTCCATCTGCAAAAGGACAGACGACACTGGCAGCATCACACAAAACCTGTGCTTCTTTAGCAGCAAACTGAACAATCAATGGATGGTCACCTACTCCAATGAAAAGGTACTTAGATATTAAACAAACAAACAAAACCCACCCCCCCACTCCCTCCCTGAGAATAATAATGAAAAAATAATAAATTCTAAATTCACGGACTGTCTGGCCATGGTCCTGGGCAACCAGCTCTCGGTGACCTTGCTTGACCAGGGGCTGGCTAAGAGGACCTATGCAGGTCCTTTCAAACTTGCCTATTTTGTGACTCTCTGAGCCCTGGATCACAAATAAATAGAGGCAGCTGGCTAGTGGTTACTAAACGAGTACACCCACCAAGAGAGGTAGGAATTCAAACAAACGTATCTGTCCTAGACAGTTGAGGCTCAACATATGCATTTTCTAACTGAAACTGGTCAGATGCTCATCTTTCACAAACATGGTATATGAAATTAAGTATTCTCTATTTTTCAGCAGTCTTCATGCTTCCCCTCCTGGCCTGCTCCTTCTTGTCTGCATGCTGCCCCTTTGCTGTGCTGACATGGCTGTCTGTCTTGCCAGGTAGGAAACTTGCTTACAGAACCAACCCTTCAGAAAGGAGCCAAACAACACACAAGCTCTTCTCTTCCTTATCCTAGCCCATCTTTTTCTTCTTCTGTGCCAACATAGCTGGTTTTTATCCACAATGTAATATGCAGAGTTGGAATGAGAACACAGGGGCAGAGGCAGCTTTAGCAGCTTTGTCTCAAGTGGGAAACCAAAGTGTCAGTAATCCTCAACTTGGGTCTGCTGAACCATTTGTGAGTCACTAAAACCCCTGCAGAGAGCCAGATGGTCTTTTGGACCATGCTCTTCTCTTTGACAGCTACTGCATTATATTAAAAGCATCTAAAAATACCCCAGTCTTAGTGCTCACTTCCACATAAACAATTGCTGTGGTTAAGAGACAGGGGGATATTTGAGGACTGATGGAAAAAGATGATCCAACAAATGCACAGAGCAAGTGCACTTTCATTACTGAAAGGACCACAACTGCTTCTGCTGATCTTTCTGTTTTAGTAGAAAATATGCAGTTGTTGAAGTAGTGGAGCTTAAGTCAGAAAGCAGTGTTCTCTCAGACAAGCTGAGACACTTCTGGAAGTCACCTAAAAATCAAGCAAGCAAAAAAAAATTGCTTGCATATTTTCAAAACAGTCCATTTAATACAGGGCTCTGGCTGAGGAGATTTACATTGTTACAGCCACTATTTTGGAATAATCCCACACTCATATTGGATATTTGGTTGAGTATTAAGTAATAAAAATATCAAGCCTAGCAATATTAATTTTCTTTAGCAGCAACCACAGAAAAAATCTACCTCTATTTGTAAAATAAACAACAAAGAAACATCAATGCCAAAGAAAATGGAAAGCAGAAATCGTAATTGTATATTCCAAACTATTTCACTAACTAGAAGACAAGACCCCCAAACCGCCAGGAAGTCAAACATAAAACCACAGTAAAATTTCACAACGTGTTGTGGAGCTACTTGTTAAAAACATAAATGCTAATAATGTAAATACTATACTCTGGGGAAAGCTGTCTGAGGCACAATGTTTTACAGGCCTATAAAATTAAGGCCACGATGAAAGAAGTGAATAGGGAAAAGATGCTGTTTACAATACTATAGTGTCTCATTTGCACCCCTTCTTATCAGGCAGGAAAATTACAGCATAAAGGAGAATTTCTCTTTTCCCATCCCTACATCCCCCAGACTACCCTACATAACTGACCTGTGGAACTTCAATGCCACAGGACATTGTGTAGATCTGAAGTATAAGTAAATTCAAAGGGGGCAAAATAGAGGCTTGGTGGAACTTTGAGCCATATATATTGTCAGTTATGTTCCTACTTATTTATTTTTACAAAGAATTATTAATGCGGTTTTTTTTTTAAGTTGAATTCCACTAATGAGTCTACCTCTGCTTGCCAATGTCACTTTTCTCTGTAAATGCTCTATTTGTATAACACACTACAGTAAACAGCCAGCGCTAAAATAATGAAATACACTTCCCCCACTGTTATATATACACTTACAAAGCCACAAATTCAGTGGCCTGAATAGATTAAATCATCACACTTCATAGATCCTACACGCTGATCTTACTATCACATTATTAGTGCTCTTCTTATTCCTCAGTCTATGCTTCTGTGTTCCTTGTTACACTCTTCTACTGCAGCCACTTCATGCTAAAAGATCTGTATCATTACTGTCACCTCTACCCGTATTTCATACAACTTTTCCCTCTTGATTTACAGTCAGGACTCTGTACTTCCTCTTTTTGTATGCGTTCTGGTTATGTTCCTGAACCATGCCTGAAGCTTTGCTTCTCCTCATCAACCATAGCCATACCTCAACTTCCTGGTCTCTTCTTATTCCTTTTTATCACCCTCTCAATATCTCAAGGAGACTACAAACCAATTTACTGGCTCCATGACAAGAGGTCCTTCCACTTTCCACACCAGGTAATTTGAAACCCTGCTTCTTTTATCAATTCATGATTCCACTGTATCAATACCTATTATTTTTTTCACCTTTATCCACACTCATCTTTGTTAGAGATCAGAAAACTTTTTGAAGCAATGAGTTAAGTGTTCATCTCTGAAACACATAAGAAACACCAATTGCTGGGAAAATAATCTTGCCACCGTCTTGTACTGGGTCTGGCTGGGATGGAATTAATTTTCACGTTTGTTTAATGCTATATTTATAGCATTGTAGTGCTGTGTTTCGGATTTTGTGACAAAAACTGTTGATAGTGCACCAGTGTTTTGGCTATTGCTGCACAGCACTTGCACAGTGTCAAAAATTTTTCTTACTCTGCCTCCTCCTGATCCCAGCAGATAGATCGGGTGGGGAAGAAATTGGGAGTGGACACAGCTGGACAGCTGACCCAAACTGGCCCAAGGAATATTCTGTACAATGTAACATCAAACTCAGCAATCAAACTGGAGTGGTAGCAAAAGAAGTGTGTTCCAGGGTGGCTGTTGCTTGGAGACTGGTTCGGCATTGGTCTGCTAGTGACAGGTGGAAAGTGACTGCCTTTGCATCAGTTGGTCTTTTTGTTTAACTCCTTCTTTCTTTCACTTATTAATCTACCTTTACCTTGACCTATGAGTTCTCACTTTTGTTCAGTTCCTGTTTTCCCCTTGTGCTGCTAGGAAGGTGGAGAAGGAATGAGTGAACAGCTGTGTGGGTGGTTGATGGCCACCTATGTTTGGTCAACCCACCACAGATCTCGGTTTTCCACTATTTCATTTGACACACTGTCATTGGAATGTGTTTACTTTCACCTAGAACATTTCTATGGTTTTATAATCAATCAGATACAGTATAACAAAACTGCTAATGGATGTCAAGCTGTGTGACAGACTTCACTCACTTGGCCAATTTAGCTTATCACCACGTAAAACATTCTGACAAGGCAACAGTTTATTAAAATAATACCTTTGTTGGTTGTGAATTCGCTGTCTCTTGCTTTTGCAGATCTCACAAAATCAGCTGCCACTATCATTGGCGTGTAACACAAATCACAACTGTATTTCCTAACCAAGGTTCTGAAAGCCAACCTGCAGACACATGAAAATCAAAAAAAACCAGTAAAGTCATTTTCCTGATTAGGTGCTCTAAAACGCTGTTCCGACATGCCATACCCTGGGGATGTCTAATATTATCATGAGAGAAAATACATCCCACATCTGTCTGTCTCAAATAACTAAAGGAAAAAAATGTCATAAACCCTGTTTTTTACAGTCAAGATAAACTTCCTCACAGTACACTGAAAACACAGTTGACATGACAGTTACTTACTTGGAATAGCGGACCATGGGGGCACATATTCTTACAACTTGTCCAGAATGAAACAAATCCATGGGATCTTTCAGTTGGCATTCTTTATTTTCTATGTCACCAATCATGTATAATTAATCTTTTTAACATCTGGAAAAACAAGCAGTGTTTGAAACAGAAGTCATTCAGCTATTTCTGACAGGTCGCGCAGCAGCTGGCTTTTCAGTAGAGCACCCTGCAAGCAGGCCCTCGCTTGCGGAGGGCTGGAACAAGCTTTTTGGCACAGCCAGCTGCTGAGCACCTGCCCCGTGCCCCGTTGTACTCTGCCATCCCCACGCGGTATCACCCTTGTGCTTTCATTCACAGAATCACGGACTGGTTTGGGTTGGAAGAGACCTTAAAGCTCACCCAGTTCCAACCCCCTGCCACGGGCAGAGACACCTTCCACGAGACCAGGTTGTTCCAGACCCCGTCCAACCTGGCCTTGAACGCTGCCAGGGACGGGGCAGCCACAGCTTCCCTGGGTAACCATGGCCACCCGGGCCTCACATCTCGCTCGGGCTGCAGGGGTAGGTCCTCAGCCACCCCTCAGCGCAGGCCCGGCTCCAGGCAGCCCCTGCCCTGCCTCACGGAGGAAGCTCTTCCTCATGCCAGGCGAGAGCCACCCCTGCTCCAAGCCCGCTGTCTCTCCTCTTCCCGCTACAGGCCCGGCTCCCTCCTCCTCTCCCGGCACGGCGGGGGCTGCGGCCCGACCGCTCCGGCCTCAGCTCGCTCCCGCGTGTGGGTGCCGGCAGGGTGCGGAGGCGCGGGCCCCAGGAGCCGCCTCCAGCCCCGCTCCCCGCGGCCCGGCCCGGCCCCAAGCTCACCACGTGCGCGAGCGCCCCGCCGCCGCCCTGCCGCTACCGGGGCGGCCCCTCTCCGTCGCGCGCTTTCGCCATCATCGCGGCGCGCCGGCCAGGGAGTGACGCGCGGATTCCCGGCGGCTGCCAGCATGGAGGAGGCGGGGGTAGGCGGCGGAGCGGCCCCGGCCCCGGCCCCGGCCCCGGCCCTCGCAGAGCTGCTGGCGGACGGTGAGGCGCGACCCTCGGCGGCGGCTGCGGGGTTTGGCGCGGAGGGGTGGGGGGCAGCTGCCGGCTGTGACCTCGGCGGCGGGACCGTGCCGGGGTCCTGTCTGCGGGCGGCCCGGGGAAGGCGGAGGGTCCTTTGCTGGGACAGGCAGCTCCGGGGAAGAGGCGGCGATGCTCGGGGACGCGGCGAGCAGGGCGGTGAAGTCCCCCCCGCTGTCAAGTCACGGGAAGTTTCGGTGGCGGAGGAAAGCCAGGGGTCAGGGAGCCACCCCAGCCCTCCCGGTGAGGAGCCCTCCGCTGAGGGCCGAGGGTCCCGGTCGTGGGGCCCTGCGAGGTGGCGTGTTGCTGCTGAAGGGAGAAGGAGTGCCCTGGAAGGAGGGGTGAAGGCGCTCGGTAGTATCGCTGTATGGAAGCTCGGGTATTGCTTCGCCCAGTCTTCCTAGCAGTATCATCTCTTAATTCAGTGTTTTATAAAGCAGTGCCCTTATAAGAGGCCGGAATGGTTTCATGAAGTTGTGTCTCATGCCACTTCGATCCTCAGTGACTTGAAGGTGACTGGTGTCAGTGTTTGATTATGGGTACAACCTCAACAGCCTCTCCCTAGTTGCACCGTGAAGTTTGAAAAAGTTATTGATACCTTTCAGTGTATTCTAATCAAGAAAAGGCAATGCGGAATAAACGTATATGAGTCTTTATTTACAGAAAACCCAAACCCCAGCCGTCAACTCCAAACTTGTTTCTTTTGTTTGTGGTTTCTTCTCAAATTGGTGTCACATTTGTATTGTGATACAGAGAGCATGAGCTGTTACATTTAGAGAAACTGAGGGTCAGAGAACTGTGTGCTTTGGGTCTAGAAATATTATTTAACTGTTCTGAAGTGCGAAAGCAAAATCAAAATGTTTTTCAGAATGTTATGCTGACTTCTTCAGAGAAGACTTTGATGTGAAAGCATATACTTCCCAGTCTATCCATCAGGCTGTGATAGCTGAGCAACTGGCAAAACTTGCCCAAGGTATTAGTCAGTTGGATAAAGAGCTTCATTTACAGGTAAGTTTAAAGCATACCTGTTATTCTGGGGTGGTTGATATAAACTTGTCAAAAGCTTAGTAATCTTGTGATATTGTTGCTTCGGAAATTGCCCAGTGTACTCTGCAAGCAGTAACTAAAGGGACAGCTTGCAGCAAAGTTAGTAGTGAATCTGATGCTCAGCTTAGTTGAGTCTACTCTTTATACCCCTTACCAAGAAAGCGTACGCTGCTTTGTGTTTAGTTTCTCAGGCTAATCTTCGTATACTTGGAGGTTCTGGTCTTCCTTGTAAAGATGTTCCCTTCTACTCTTTCCAAATGATCGTGTCAGCTATCAGAAATGCTGCCCTGTGCTTTGGGATGACAATTGTGATAAAACAAGGATTGATTTAACTTGGTATCCTTTCATCCTGTGATGGAGAGTAGCCTAGGCCCTAAGACCTACCTTTAGTGGGGCAGCTATAACCTATGTTAACACATCTCCATACCTTCAGGAAAGCTTTTGAGTTTGGATAATAGAAGGGTTTTTGGTAAAATCTACACAGACACCACAGATCCACAGTGCACCTTGCACTGTGCATGCTAAATGTGCTGTTTCAAAACCTTCTTCCTCCTTCTCCCTGTTCAGTTAGTAAATTCTTTGGGAACTAGTATCTAAATCTCATAAATAGAAAATATTAATAATTTGAGTATAATTGTTACTATGTGATTAATAAGCTTAAAATTACAGTTGTTATTATCTATGATGGTGTGTTGAAGTGTGATTGCTCTGCTGGCTCTAAGGTGTCAGCTGTGCTGTAGTTATTGACCCTTTTCTTGTTCTGAGCTTGTTGCTTTGTGTTCTGAAACCTTTCATCTTTGAGGTGTGGCTGCTTTTTCCTGTGTCTGCCTAATGTAGGGTGGATGAGATACTTTAATGCCTAATGTAGGAATGATGATGATGTATTGATATTCCTTTCAGGCACACATCCCCATTTTTCTGTGTCTATTTTTTTTTTTAAGGTTGTTGCAAGGCATGAAGACCTGTTGGCCCAAGCTACCGGAATCGAATCCCTGGAAGGTAAATTATGTCATATTATGCTTGCTACTTGTTACAATGGAGGAAGCACTATTAATATCTCTGCAGGAAATGTCATTCACTGCCAACTTCGGCTGCAGATCTTACTTCTGAGGAGTAGCGTGGCAGCTTCATTTTTTTTGATGTCAGTAGATGGAGCTCCAGGGAGATTTTGCTGGTACTTCTGTGGAGGTAACCACTTCATAGGAAACCATACTTCAGTAGTCAGTTCGGAACAACTTTAACGATCAAGTCTTTTTGACCTTTTAATATATT
This sequence comes from Psittacus erithacus, assembly GCA_009867235.2. Taxonomy (NCBI): domain Eukaryota; kingdom Metazoa; phylum Chordata; class Aves; order Psittaciformes; family Psittacidae; genus Psittacus; species Psittacus erithacus. The sequence goes on from WYDI02004734.1 coordinate 11,168, forward strand.
TTTCTAAATAAGGCTAATTTTGTTGCAACATTAGCTGATATCTGCTGCTGTAAGTACCAAGCGTGTACATGTTGCATGTCCATGTGTTGCATGGTTTGCAAGTCTTAACCTTAACCCATAATCTTAATTGCATTGGGGTATTTTTTTTCCTAGAAGGGGGCTGTTAAGTTAAATACATACCTTTATGTTATTCCACTGTTTAGGATCCGGATTTTAATATAAACTGCAGACTTTCAAAGGCCTTATTTACCAGCAATTGAGTCTGTATAGAAAAATAGTTGCAATATTTTGTTCTTGTGTAAGGAGCTCATCAAGCCTGCCATTCTGCTCTTTGTCACTTGCTGGGAACTTCTTGGTTTTTCTTCAGAAAAAAATATTTACCTCTGTAATATGCTAATTTGCATATTCTATGTGATTCAAGCATATACCTTTTTCCCTTTCATTTTGTAACTTGCTAAGGATTTTATGTATTTCTCCTTCTTCCAGGTTTTGGCATAACTAGAGAATTTCTGGTTACTGACAGTTATAGTATCTCCTTAGTCTTTGGAACTTGCTGGATACAGTATTTGATATCATTTGCATACAGCTATAAAAAGAAATAAATGCTTATTTAATCTAGCAATGGTAACTCCTGAATAGCTTTTTATAGACAGTTGGAAAATTAAGCATACAAAGACTGGAATCTGTGTTCACCCTCCAAATAAGAGGTAGATAGGAATCTGTAGTTAATCTTGTGATTAATTAATACCTCCCAGTCACGATCTTCACCAATTTGTGCTCAGTGGAATGTTGTTTTGTGAAATCATGGTTGTCTCTGAAGGCATTCCTTCCTAAAATTGCTCTGAGGAAAGAATGAAATACTTCAAAACAGTTATTCAGTTATAAAATGTCTGTAAAGTAGGTGTGGTAAATAATGCATGTTTCACAGTTAATAACCTAAAATAAAAATAAAATCTAATTCTCAAATTTATTGAATTGTTTTCATTTACTTTGCACTATGATCTTTAAGAGGCCATTTCTGTGTGTGAGGGAAGAAGAAGCATGCAGAGGTTCTAACCTCAAAAGTATTTGTTACTTGAGACATCAGTAGGAACTTCAGTCTGCAGTTGCCAGGAAAATCAAAAGTCCAGGCAGATGTTTCAGGTTTTGCAAAACTTTCTTATCTATGCTTCTGAGATATATGGTCACTGTAGAAGAAACACTTGAGTAAAGTTTCATAAGAGGAAGAAAGGTGGATGTCAGTAGAAATCTTAATTATGAACTTGGAAACACATAGCTCTTTGTATGTTTATCAAGAAAAGTAGCAGGTGAAGATTATAGAGCTGATTCACAGCACTCACAGTCATTTGGATGTGTGAAAGTGAATCTGATTGAACATCTCAAATTGACACACCCAACTTGTAGCGTCCTTTTGGAGGTCTGTGCACTTTTAAAATGGTATGCTGATGTGGTATACATACTTCTTTTCTGTCCATAGGTAGCTCAATATATACCTTGATCTCAAGGTAGTCTAAATAATATCATCCCATATCTTATGCAGCAGATGGAGAGGTTTGATTGCCTTTTCACCCATCCTAATTCTGCCTTCTGGCAAGAGGACTGCTATATGCTTTATAGCAATGACACAGTCGTAGATGTAGTAATGTCATGCTACTGGCCTTCCCCCCATTATTGCAATGTAGAGTAGAAAATACAGCCTATTCTGCCAACTTTTCACTGTATCCCATGTCTTCATCCTCTGAGGTGTAAGAATTGCATGCCTGTCATTCCATGTATAAATGTCAGGGAACTCCTGAGTCTGTTACTAGGCCGTGTTAATAATTCTGAAATATGGAGAAGATGGGAGTTTGCATATTAATACAAAATACATGTGATACAGTCCCAGTACAGGCCAAGCTGAATAAAACTATTAGCAGTAGTTACGTGTGTCTTCCATCTTAGTATATCATATTGCAGTTTTATCCAATTTGATGATGACATGCTTGTAAAGAGGGTTTTACAAAAAATTGTTACATGTTTGAGAATGGCAAACAATAAGTGGAACAAAAATAATTTCATAGGCCTGGGTTGGTGTAACTTAATTAAATTCTCAGCAGGCTGATTCCATATTGCAAAAATGACTGCTACCCTTGACTGCTTTTTAACAAGAACAAGCATGCTTGTGGGCTTTTGTTGCACTGCTTTGCCAAACTAATCTGGAACAAACACAGTTAGGATAGTTTGCTCAGTAATCTAAATTAGATGACCTCACAATGACATCGATGCCTTAGTTCTTGCTAAAGGTGCTTATGGACAGGAATAAAACCTTGAGATGGAATTGGTTATCTTCTCAGTCTTCTTTGTTGGTTTCTCTGAACTATCTAGTTACTATTTTAAATAAATAGTGTTAAATAGGTTGTACCATTTTTGTATGTCATGTTCAGGTGTTTGTATCAGGTTATGCCTTTGATCAGCAGTCCTGATCATCATTCTTTTAGAAAGTAAAGTACTCTAAATATTACTTGAAACTTAATGTATGATGGATTTCAGAGTGACATTTCTTCTGTAGGTTTGTGTTCTCTATTGATAAGTTTTCCATAACATTTAGTAAGTGACCTATAACCTGCATAGTTTGTTTCCAAATATGCTGTGTTTCATTCATTTCAATCTGTTTCCATGTTTTGTAGTAGATTTATGGTAAAGGGGGAAACTGTTGGTTTTTGGGTTTTTTTTGGTTTTTTTTTTTGTTGTTTGGGGTGTTTTTTAGCGCTAAAATAATCTGTAGTAGTTGTTATGATTTGAAGAATAGGTCTTCCAGTGATTGACAAGTGTTGCATGTAAAAAATGTGCTTATTTTTGCAGGTGTCCTCCAAATGATGCAGACTAGAATTGGTGCTCTACAAAGTACTGTTGATAGGTATGCCATTCATTATATGATTAGAAATTCTTATTTGTTCTATCATGTGATTTATTAATACTGTTGTAAATAATTTTCTTTTCTTAATCTTAGAATCAGAGTCAAAATTGTTGACCCCTACAACAAAATAGTGTCTCGCACAGCTCAGCTAGCAAAACTCCAAGTAAGTTATATCAAAAATGTATTTAAAACTTTCTAAAAATGTGTTATTTCCCAATTGTCAGACTTGGGTGGGATTTTCCTACTCCAGTAGCCTGTGTTCCATTTTCAGTTTTCTCAATGAAAATCATTATTCGTGTGTCTCTTCATGAGCTACCTAGAAGTGCTTTGTATTGCAAAGTAGGAAATGACATTTGCACTAGCTAAGTCAGTTTTGTAGAGATGCAGAGAAGAGGGAAGGGTTATCTGAGTACATATTAATTAAATCCTCATTACTGTTTGTGTAATTTTAGTATTTAATGTTACGGTGCTGTTGTGTAGAAGATGCTTTTCTCCTCTGAGTTAATGATGTTTGGCTGCAGTTTAGTAAAGAGTTTGGGAATTAATTCTTCCAAAATAGTCAAGATGCAACTTGTGAAGCCAGTTGTGGTTCTGGAGTTTTATAAGCCCAGGTACGTGGCTGTTCCTGTCTTTTGAATATAAATGGAGTCTACATGAGAACGTAGACCTCTGTTAGAGGACAGCAGTGGGAGAGGGCTTATTACAATGGTGGTGAGATATGTGTCAAACACTTCCACTTTTAATTTTATAGTAGTTGAAAACTATTCCATAGCTCTTTAGGAGTCACGTAGCTGCATTGTATTCAGTTTATGGTTTGAAAAACAACAAAATTCCAAATCAACAAGTTTTTAATGGGTTATTGTTTGAACTGTTTGTCTTTGCGAATTTGCCTTAACTTTCCAGGACTAGGAACTTGTCTTTTAGTACCTGATATTTGAGCTGAGGACACATACTTAAATAGATTGCCATCTGTGGGTAACTGCTGTTGTACAGTAGAGTAGATGTAGCTGCAAACTGTCACGCAGTTTCTGGTCTGGGGGCTGGTGGAGCAGCCGCAGTAGTCTCTCTGCTGAACTTCTATTTTCTACATTACTTTCAGTAACAGTGAAGTTCAGCAGGAAGCTCTTAACATTCTGTTCAGCCAGTTTGTCCAGCTGCTTCTCCTGTTCTTTTCAGCTCCAGCTGTTACTGTTCTTGCCACTGGGCAAAACTTCCCTAACTTCCATGTGGCAGAATTTAGGTGCAGAATTTTCTGTTCTTTGTGGAAAGGGTTGCAGAAATTTGGGTCTAAAGATGAAGATAATTTCTGCCCTGACCTTACACAAAGTCAAACTGCAGAAGGACATCTGGGAATAATAGTTCCTGAATTTAGGAACTGTTTCTTGGATGCTCTTGGCTTCCTCTTGCTGTAGCAGGGTTACACAGATTTTTCTTGTGGTGTGAAAGCAGCATCTGCCTGGAGTCAGCAGCCTGTGCCAGGGAATTTGTAGTATCTGGCTTTTCTTGGCTGTAAGTCAGAAAAAAAGAGTTTCAAGGTAAGGGAAGCCTGCTAGGCTACCCTTCCAAGTGTCCAAGTCCACTTACTTAAGTGTGGAAAGAGGAATGATGATTCCAGCTTCTCTGCCAGTGGGAGTTTATCCTCAGCATGAACTTTCTTGTGTTGGCAGATAGATAGTGAGTGCTTTGTGTTGTGCTATATGGCTAGGAGAAGTTGAGGGTCAGGACACCTGAATTACGAAATGAATCTGGACTCGCGGTGAGTTGAGTCAATAGGCCTTTGAAATCCCAACTCTTCTGCCTGCCCAGGATGTAAGACTGTGGTGTCTCTTCACCCAGCTGACTTGTTCGTTCAGGATGGCGACAGCACAGTAGACAGTTAATTTCCTGGCAGTGGCAGGGCTTGTGACATAAAATTGTTCGCAAGTGCAAGACTTGTTGCATGGTACACTTTCAAACTTACAAATTTTATCAGTTGGTGTACAGTTCGTACAATAAGTAGAAAAAGGTAGATGACTGATAAAAGAGGTTGCCTTCTGTCAAAATCTGTGGGGTTGGGAGGTATGTTTTGCTGAACTGTGTGGTTTTTAAGGGGCTCTTGTACTCATAATGGTATTATTTCAGTGCTTTTCCATTGATTGCTTTGGGACTGCTCACAAGCTGAAGGAGTATTTGACTTGCATAAAGCTGGATTTTGCCATCCTTAATTGTTTTTAATATAGTCTGGCTATTTCATAAACATACTTGCTGCAAATTCATTGTCAAAATTCAAATCTAGTCCTGAATTCTGCTGTGTGCTTGTATATATTATGTCTTATTGTGCTCTTAGGGCTTCATGTCATCCCAGGGGAGCAAAAGAGTCACAAAGTTTGCTTCCTACTGTCCTCTGCTGAGTCTTTCCGTAGTAGATCACAAGCTAAATGGGGATAGTCAGCCACTCAAATATGTAGGCAGGGAATTTGCCCTTCTGAGGGTTATTTTCTGTGCAGCTCTGTTTAACCAAGTGTTTCTACATGTTCGCTTAATTTTAGATATCTCAGTGTTTAAAAGTGTTTTTGAGAGTCAATTAAAAAAACCCAAACCACTTTTAAAAAAGAATAATTCTGTGTTTAAAAGTTTTTCTTTAAAATAATTGCCAGTAGCAGATTTCATCCTGATGCAGCTGTAACTAAATAATAAAAGTAATCTGAAGATAGTGGACTGTCTCATCTTTCTTCAGATTTCTGTTACATATACCTCCAGTTACAGTATGGTCTGGCAGATACATGCAATTGCATGTATGAGCTATGAACTGACACATTTTCAGTGGTTCTCTCTTTCTAAGTCTTCTTTCAATAATTTCTTGAAATTAATTAGAAATTAGAAATAAGAGGCTTTTTGATTGCCTGAATTGTACCAATAATGTCTGTTGGTGTTGATATGGTGCTTTAAATTTCAGGAGCTACCTAATGTGTAATCTCTAGAAAAATCAGGTTTCATTTTTACTAAACCCATTGGGACTAACTCAGGCCACTGGCCTTTTCCAGATTAATTCTTGTCTGAACAGTGGAATTCACTCCTTCTTGGATGAAAGCATCTCCCTTAGAAAAGCATACTTTATCAACTCAGGAAGGAATGTTTCCTGAATTAATTCAGACTCTGGTTATGCAGGTGGTTAGGTTAGAAGATCTAGCAGCTGTGAACAACTCTACTATTTGACAGAATATTTTATTTCCATTACACAGTCCTCATATATTGCATTCCCTTACAGTGACTGTGAGTTTTATTAAGTTGGCTAACTTGTGTAAATGCGAATACTTGCGTGTTAAGGGTACAATTGCTGTGAAGTTAAGAGTGCATCTGCAGTGTCCTGGGGTTTTTCTCCTCCTAACTCAGAGGGCCAGAAGATAAAACTTTTTTTTTTTATTCTTGTTTCTAAATGTAACTTTTCCCATCTTTTATTCAGTTTGGTAGGCATTTTAAGGTTGTTTCTTGGGCTAGGAGATAATGAGCAACAAGTAAATGAAAAAGAAATAATCTTTTGGCACGTAAAGTAGAAGATGGTCAGAAGAAAACTGAAGTTGAATTCCTAGGGAAAAAGATTAGCTAGAGGTACACAATTGCATTAGAGAGTAATTAAATTTGAAAGCAAAGTAGTAGTACTGTGCCCTCTTATTTGGCAAAGCAGAGTGTGCTATATAAAAAGCTGGTTTTGATTCATCTTGCAGAAATTCAGTCCACAGATATGAAAGTGATATGTGGATCAAGATTTTTCTAATTAAAGAAATGAATTAATAAAAACTCATGCACTAATCTGTCAAAGTAGGATAAGCCCCACTTGGTTCTCACTAATGGTAACAGAAATCATGTGGTTGTGTTAGAATGCTTAGGAAACTTGCACTTCAGACTGTGATACAGAGCTAAAAGCTCGCTAACTCACTGGTGTATGTTCCCATGTATGCAGTTCAACAGTTTTCAAGATACCAACTTGAAACTCTAAAAACTTAAGAAGGGGTTCAAAGTCTGTCAGATACTAAATATTTTCTAAAGTAATTTTAATTTAATTTTGATATTCATAAAATTCAGGAGGCTTTGCCTTCAGTACCAGGGAAAATATATCAGAACAACTATATTATATATTACGTATTACGTATCATATAGTATATATATGATATATATTATATATTATATAATTATATTCTAAATTTCTTATTTACCTCTCTTGTTAATCTGATTGCAGATGTTGGACTGTATGTATGACTGTACCGAAATCCACATACTTTTTAACCTTCTCCTGAATTGCATCTCTGAATCCTAGTTTAGATGTTACCCACTCCAGAATGTTGCTGCTCCTGTAGAATGTACCTTCTAGCCCCACTGATCCAGTCCTCTAGTAGAGGAACTCTATACGTGATGTAACTCTTACTGTTTTTCCGTCTCTATTATTTACTGTGTAGAAGCAGAAAGCCTGTTTCAAGATCCTAGTTGAGTGAAAAATTATCAAAGTATTATGTTTGATTCAGATGCCAGCAATGCCTTTTTTCCTAAATTGGTGGCAGCGAAATATTCCTGAAAATTTACATACGCATCCATCTTCTTAATTTTTAGCCAAAAATGCCATGTATTTTAATAAACCTATAACAAAAATGTGAACTACTAGTTAGCTGAATGAAGGTGGCTGGCGTTAGGAAAGTTTTGCTGAAAATAAGTTTTTATATATATACCCATAGTGAGATTCAATATCTGTAGTAATAGTTTAGCCTTTAAGTTTTATTGTTCTCTGAAGTAAATGCTGCCATTTTGTTTGTTTTGGATGAAGATTTGATTGGCAAGGCCAACTTCTTAATCTTATTGCAGTTTACAGAGGAGAGGGATATTGAGGAGAGATGCACAATGTAAAATAAAGCTCACTTCTAGTTAGAAATAGAACATGTCTCCGTCATAGGGTTATCGGTTTCTTTTTTGTTTTAACCAGGAATGATAGCATAATCTCAGCAGTCCTGTGAATGTAATTACCAGCTTTAGAAAGTATTGGTCTGTATTGCATAAAAGCGTGTTAAAAATCCTGGAAAAAGGGATTGCAGTGTTCTAAAGTTCCTTGATTTTATTCATATTCATATTTCCATATTTGAGGCCTAATACTATGTGATTATAATATACTGATAGTATCTCCTATGCTATGATTTCTCTGCAGGCTGCCTGTGACTTGCTGCGGAGGATAATACGCATCTTGTATCTCAGTAAGAGACTTCAAGGACAACTGCAAGGAGGAAGCAGAGAGATAACAAAAGCTGCCCAGAGTCTTAATGAACTTGGTGAGTCTTTAGTTACTTTTAGAGGCATTTTTAGCTTGCGCTCACATGACTCACACTAGTGTTTGGCTTAAGAAAACTTTACTGTGGTTCTTGCTATCTACTTACTGATTTGAACTGAGAAATGGCATGGACAGACCTCATTAGTACTTTCAGTTTTTTAATAACATAAAAATTCTATGATAATAACTTGTGTTCTTTTGGGCAACAATATTTTTGTGAAGCAATTGATTTCCTACTGGCCTGTGTTTGTATAAAATGCCTTCAGAGGCAGCATATAGATATTTAGCTTTTGGAAGACATTGCACTACATTCTGAAAGAAAACTATTGGCCCGATGGCCTTTATGAAAGCTGTATGTGTTATGATATACATTTACCTAACCTAATTCAGATACTGGAAGCATTCTGCTGCAGTAACAACTAATTTACCCTGTATTTTATTGGTTTTAGGAAGAGTGATGAAATAGTTTTCATGAAGCTCGCATTACCTTGCTAGATTGTTTTCTGTACTTGAGCTAGCTTGGGTACTTCCACACTGTGCTGCAGGATGCAGTGAGGAGCATCCCATTAGTCTTGGAGATCAGTTGTTGGTGTTGTATATGGTATCTTGCCAGCTGCTTCTCCTTTGATTTAATGGTATTTGAATTTCAGCTTCCAAAAATAGGTTGTGGGAGGGCTGAACTTATAAAAAACATGCAGAATCATCCTGAGGTTTATTGTGCATGTTTGTCACTACTGCTCTTTTTATACCATGTAATCAAAAAATTATTAGACAATGAATTAGTCTTATAATTAGCAAGCGTTGTGTTGCAAACGGAAAGCTTATATATGTGTATTTAGTGTGTCAGTCTGACTGAAGCACTTAAGCGTCAATTGCAGCATTGTAAGCTAGAATAGTTTTTCTAATTTTCTGTTTTTTCTGATTTTCTTTTTTTTTTCTAATTCTTTATTTTCTTTCCATTTTGGTCTCCTTTCACACTTTTTATATTCCTTCAGGATATATGAAGTAATACTATCTTTTACCTACTTCGTAAGTCTTGTGGGATTACTCTGAATACTAGATCCTATTGAAATAATTAGTACTGTTTAATGGTAAAACCTGAGATGTTTATCTTATTTAGCTTTTAGGATTTCATTGTTTTAGGGGAAATGCCTTTTATTACTCTCCTTCCTCTTCCTCCCCCCATTTTTTTTTTCCTTTTACCATTTAAAAAAGAGCTTGCACTTTCTTTTGTTAAAGTGACAGAGTCTTTTGAGTTTCTTGTTTTCATATACTTTGTGAAGCTTAGAAAAGTCTGAGTAATTATTATGGTGTTGTGGTTTAAGCTTAGTCGTAAATTAGAAAAGCATGTAGCCTGCTTGTTTTCCCCCCACAACCTGTCCTTCCTCCCCCCCCCCCACTCCCGGAGGGATGGGGAGGAGAATCGAAGGAATGCAACTCCCACGGGTTGAGATAAGAACAGTCCAGTAACTAAAGTATAACACAAATCACTGCTGCT
>WYDI02004735.1:0-11036 GCA_009867235.2 Psittacus erithacus
CTCAAAGGCCATTCAAAACCTTCAAAACTCTCAAATGATGTTGTAAACAGTCAGGTGGGGGTGCTGGGAGGGTAAGAGAATGTCTCCTTCACAGGTTGACCATGGAAGAAGGAGAAAAAATGGCTGCTACTGCTGAACCCAGGACAGGGCTTAAGTCTGTGGTTTATACCTTATTTAGAAGTCCCAACTGTAGTAAAATTGCATATCGCTATCTTAATGTTGGAGTACACTGAAAATTTGGATTTCTTATATTTAGTCAGGAATTACATTGCATATGGTAAACAAGTGAACATTTCAACTCTTCAAAGATGATAATGTATGTTCTTTCACTATAGATGAATATGTAGGCATGAATGACAGACTCCTACCATCAGTAGTCTTCAAAAGAGTCTATGTATTATGCCATTTAGGAAGTGATTTTTGGTGGTGATAGTAATTCTTTCTACATGAAAATCTGTGAGCATTTTAAGACAAAGAAAAATGCTAATTTCTTCTGTGTGCCTTGGGATAAGGTTACAGGTGTTATGTTAGCCTGTACTGTTAAATATCTTCCATATGAGGAATAATTTCTTCAGTAGACATTTCAGCAGTTGCTTTTCTATACACATTCTAGCTAGGGCTTCATTCATCCCTTATACTTTTAAATTTTGTTTTTCCTCCTTCATTTAGGTTTTCACACTACTCTCATCACCACAGACTCTTTCTTCCGAGTCCCCAGGCTGCCTGCCATCTGTGGATGCAACTCTTTATGATCCACCCCTTCAGTTAAAGGGGCTATGTTTGTAAGACTAACATATCCATAAACAAGTCAATATACCTGTGGTTGAAAACTGTATAATACATTTCTCACTGTCAGTGAGCTACAGAGGTCTTGTGTACATGAGGCAGGAAGGGTCCACAGACTGCTGGATCAAGCCTTTCAGCTGAATTTGGTGTCACCCTAAAAGCGGCACTCAGGGTTGGTGGTTAGTATTGTTCTCCCTAATACCCAAATCTAACAGTGTGTGTCTGTTGGGATTTCAGACACCAAATGCTGATCTGAGCTCTTCCTGGTAGCTGAGAACCTTCAAACCTCTTTTATGCACAAGATAAACTTGTCACCATCAGTAAAAATCTCTGTCTTGTGTGAGTCTCTTTCCTCCCTGCTTTTTTAATACCATCAGATCCCAGGGAACTCACAATTTAAAAAGTAGCACGTAAAAAGAAAAGTAATTTGCTGATTCCCTGGCTTCTTGCTGCTGCACTGTCAGATAAAAATAAAGCACAATAAGGTAAAAATGATCATTTCAACAGTTTTATGACTGTTAAGAGGAAAAAAAAAAACCAAAAGCAAACCCTCTGATTCCTTGCCATAAGTGGAGTCTCATCTCTTTACCAGAATGTGTAAGAGTTCTAGAATCAGATGCTGCCATTCACTCTTAGTCAGCAGTTTTGAAAAGTCAACTTCCCGTTCTTAACCTGGATTTCAAAAACATCTGGGTGCTTCAGCTGGTGAAAAGTGTTTGTCAGTCATGTCTACAGACATCTGAATAGTTTAATGATCATTTTTCTGCATAGGGTTGCATTGTGAGGCTGTGCGTCAGTGCTAATGTTGATAGTTGCACCTAAGTGCTGGCTAAGTAATGAAAGATGATGCATCTCAAAAGGCGTCATGGGTTATTTTGCCTTTAGATATCCTTGGATTTAGTAACAAGTAAAAAAAAATACTTTCTAGTAAAAGAGTCTTTTTAGTAAAAAAAATCCTTAGTAAAAACTGGATGCCATATCTATCTAACACCTGAAATAAGAGAACATTTTGTTTATTTAACCACTAAATTGTGTTAGACTAAAAGCCATTCTGAGGAAAAATGCATAGTTTTGTTCTGGAGACATCAACTGATAAAAATCAATGCTTCCCTTTGAATCTTGTCTCAGTAGTTCATAGCCTTCATCCTTAGAATTTCTGTTTATATTTTCATTGAGCTTTCAGAGCATCTCTGCAGGTTGTGATGTCCTAATTTTCCTTGACTAATTTTCCTTCCTGAGCAAAGCCCACAGGAAAATCCTCAGCAAATGACAGTTCCAGCTCACTAAGCACCAAACAGGTCACACTGGGTTTGGTATATCAGGCTCCTTGTGACATTTGGGGGTCTTTCATCTTAGGTCTAGAAGGGTACATCGCATTCTGCCCAACTGTACTTATTTCCTTATCCCTTTATTGTCATCCCTTTATTGCACATGACCTCTGTAGTTAAAGCCTAGGAGATTCTAATTAGGTGTAGAAAATGTTCCTTTAGTGAGACGACTTCTTTTTTGTTCCATTTATAATGTATGTGATAATTTGATAGATGTTTTGTGTTGCTTTTTCTCCAAGAGAAATTTTCAGTGGCTTTGCTTTTAATTTTTTTTCTTTACAGTTTTTTCATTGAGAATATGTGATCTGCAAAAAATATCGAAGTTATAAATACAAGAAGTGTCCCATACCGAAAGCAAGGATCACTGTCCACCAACCATATGAATAGAGGCAGAGCATCCTCAGCGTGGTAAGTAAATTTCAGCTAAGGCAGAATTTGACCCCATTTGCTCCTGCAGCTTTATCAAAGCGGAGATGGGATTGTGACAATTATTGTTTGCTTGCAAACTTCAGACATGCAAAAGGAAATTTTAAGAACTGTACCCCACTATAAATAACTTACTAGGACTGCATGAGTTCATTATAGTAATTACAACTGTTTCAATTCAGTCTATTCCATTTCCTAAGATTGGTGGTAGCTTTATGAAGTAAAAATTGGCAGTTTTACACTAGATACTTTAATAGCTAATTAAGCCTGCTACTTCATTATTTCATCTTGAAAATGATACCATGCTGAGGTAAAGCTTAAGAGAAGGGCAGTGTAAGTAGCTGTGGTTACTGTCAAACTATTGACCATCTGTCGCAGTGAAAACTACACAGTCAAGTGAATATGTGGTAGTTACCTTTCACAGTCATATCTGGTTTAGAAACTATCTGTTCCCTAAAGAAAAAGTGGTTGTAGTGGCAAAAATTCCTGGAAAACAGAGTCCCTGTTTTCAAAGCATTTTTCTTTTTTAACTAATAACAGTATTTGTTTGTTGTTAAAATCTGCCTTTGTTTTCAGGGAATATCTCAAATTGGTGAAAAATTGGTTACATCAATATAGCAACCGTTTGGGTTTTTTTCTTTGTATTCAAATGAAAAGTGATAATTTGAAATCACATCTTCTCAGACAGTATCCAGTATGTCCATGAAGTAGTTAAGATATAGTATGCCAGGCAAAGAAACAAGCTTTCTGCCTTCCTTTTGTGATTAGAAAAGCAGAATCCAGCTTTGCTCTGTGTAATAAGACGGCACTTTAAGATATTCTTTTTCTCATCAGGATGTATTGTCTGTAGTTTAACAACACAGTTGCAGGATCACTTGCCTTGTGGTCAGCATGTGGTTGTTCACACGTATGCATGAGCAACTGATACTAAAGTAAAGTAAAGGATTTAGGCTTTTAGGCTGAGCTCAGCAGTAAGTTTTTGTGATCAGGTTTTGGGACAAAAGTGGTGCACATGCCAGCATTTTAGGGCATATAATTCATATCTCTATACATGTTTTATGGATGTGCTTTGCACATTATTTCAAGCCACATGGTTAGCAAATGTTGACTGATTAAAGCATAAAAGGAAAACTTGTTTTCCACCATACTTTCTCCCACCATAAAGCAGTCTTACTGCCATCCTGCTTCATTACTTTCCAGTGCTGCACAGGGAAGTGGTGGAGTCACCATCTTTGAAGGTATTTAAGAGATGAGTAGAAGTGGCACATAGGGGACATGGTTTAGTGGTGGACTTGGCAGTGCCAGGTTTATGGTTGGACTTGCTGATATTAAAGGTCATTTCAAACCTAAATGATTCGATGATATCACAGGGAAAAAAAAAAATCTGAAACAATTAATCATGAGCCCATCCCCCAAACACTACAAGCTATAAAAAATAAGGCAAACCCCAAGCTTGCCTGTTGTCCTTGCCAGCACAGAGTAGGACGCACTGACACATACTTTCCTGACCTTGAGAACTAATTAGATGAGTTCTTTACACCTAGGGATGAAGTCTCACATGCTGAAAATATTCTGAATAGTTTCAAGGACAGAAATCCCTTTGGTCTCAAAAAGAAAGAAAAGGAAAGATCACCCCATTGTTCTCCTCTGTACACGCCTCCAAATATTGAAAATACAGGCTGATTTAAAGTGTTTATCCTCATATTTAAAATCTCCATGGAGATTTTTCCTGAGAGGAATTTTTAGCTTTAAAATTGAAACTGTCAGGCACAAGGAAAGCTTACACAGGTGAGTAGCAAATACTTCAGAGAGGTAAAGAATTACTTTGGAGTCCAATGCAGTGGGAGATCGAACTGGCCATGTGCCCTTCACTGTGAAAACAGCACGTGAAGTTACCAGGTTTTGACTCAGTGGCATTTTGTCAAACAACACATCCATTCATACACACAAGCCCAAAGTATGCAAACCAAGAGTTATTTACTATGGCAAATCAAGGAAGTATAAAATGAGAGAGAAAAGGAAGACCAAAAGTCTTATTTCTGGGTTTGGATATGTGCAGTATTTTCAGATACTATAGAGATAAGCATTTAAAAATATAAAGCTTGTTTTCTACTTCCTGAGAGTGTATAGGCTTTTGAGGCATCAGTGTTAGTGTTATAATCTGTTAGATTTGTGCATAGATATCAAATTAAGTGGTGTCAGTTTTATCTCAGTCTTTGCTCCACGAAGCTAGCGTAGGGATCTGCATTACAGTTTGCATCTTTAATGTATTAAAATCCAAAATATATGTCTGGACACTGTAGCACAGAGAAGTATTTTTTGTGTGCAGTTAGGGTCCTAGTGATGCAGGGATGGCTAATGAGATGCTTAGAGATGTCTAGGCTCCTATCATCACATCCAGGTTTGGTCTGCGTCATTTGCTCTAGGTCCTATTGGCAGTGATAGGAACGGATCCAATTTCTCGAATGACTTGTCCGGGCAGTCTGGCTGGTGGATCATCCATTTTCTCTCAGGCATGAGAAAAGGTGATAGCCACAGAGAGCAAAGGACAGCACACTGGCAAGTTCTGATTATACAGTGCAGCCAGTAGCAACATCATTTGTTCTGGTTTCAATTCTGGGGGAGGAAGTTGGAAAAAAAATACTGTAAAAACTGAGGTTTGTCCATTGTTATTGTTTTCACATAGGTTTTTGCCTAAGTGGTACACTCGTGTTCTCCTTTCTGGCTATGTCATGCATAGCTATTTTATATGATGCAGACTGACATGAAGTTTTGGCACTGCCCCCTGAACTGTGACATCTTGTCAGCTGGAAGCTGTTAGGTGGGGAGAAGAACATGCAGTTCTTTCATTAGAGGGTATTTGCAATGATTCCTCCATGACAAGGAGCAGCCTGAATTTCTCCATGCCAGCTAGTGCCATAAACATGGAGAAGGTAGGTGGAAGTCATTTATATATATATTTATTTTTTTTTTTTTAAAATGGTTGATTTTGTATCTGCTTTGCAACTCTTAGCTGGCCTTCCATGGAGTGCTCAAAGAAGACAGGAAGATTATGATTCCTGTCTCTCACACAGGCACAAGGAAGGACAAGGACTATTGTTACAGAAGCATATTCCCTGGGCTCTGGCACTTTCACTGTGGCAGAGTAATGGTGGAGTTTTACCTCCACCATCTGGAGGTGGTAAAACATGTCTCTCATTCTGTCATCAAAGCAGAAGCTTGCTCAAGTTACCAACTGATCCAGTTTTGGAAAAGCTGATCAGTCCCCTCACTCTAGTGATTTTCTTCTGGAACTTTTTAATTCTCTAAGGAGAGCTACTGCTGCTGTAGAGTATGTGTAGGTTACTCTGGACACCCTCAAATCTTCTCCACACAACCTAACCTTACACAATACTGGGACCTTATTAAGGCTCCCCCACTTTAAATCAACTAGATTCCATGTTCTGTGGAAGCGCAAAGGTAATACATGTGTGTATATATACAGCTATGGATCTGTTGTTGATTTCATTATTGACCTTGGAGATTTTGCTGGTTGACTGTATATCCATCAAAAATACATTTCATATTAATTATGCAGTACTGTAAGAAATGGGTACCGGATTCAGAGTGGAAAAGAAAAAAGCACAGAAGCACTAACAGCACCCTCCAGCAAAAGCATTTCAGATGTTTAAGCCACTGTATTTCAGGAGGTGAGATTTCAGATTGTATTATTGCTCAAAGTGGCTAAATATAGAAGCAAATGAAAAAACATACACAGAGGGATGCTAACACGAAGGGCATCTTTTTCCCCTCACAGCTACATGACCCTGCCTGAATGGGGGTTAAGGGAATGTAAGTAAAAGCAGCATATGACTGGTAGTTCTCCAGTTTCATTTGAAGTACAAAAGGCAAGCCTGAGAGGTGTGAAGTTGGCCTGAATGTGAAAACGAAATCATAATGTGAATATGTAAATAAAATGAAAATAACCAGAACATTCTCTAACCAGATTATAGTGTCATCTCCAGCTCAGGAGACAGCCTGAACCATGGTCTCTGCAGGTACCTCTTCTTTAGCATCACTGACTGCTGCTGCTGCTGCTACCCACGGAGCCTCTTAACAAGCAGAAACTGTTAGCTGAACTAATGAGCCTGGGAAGGTGCAATGAAATCCATAGTTCACTAAAGCTTCTGCTATAACTCTGGGTCTTTTCTGTTCTTTGTGGTGAGAGATGCAGCAAGCCCAGCCTTGAAAATGCAAACACTTGCTGAATTCATTCAGGTTTTGGAAACCACTAGAAGATTTTCATAGCTTCAAATAAAGATTTTTCTTGAAACCACAGAGAAGGGTGTTTTCTTTATCCTTTTCACACAGTTAAAATCTAGACAGCCCTGAAACCTAGGGAAATCGAGCACTTCTACACTCCCCTGTATTTCCCAAACAGTTGATACTGGTAATTAATATAGGCTTTATCCTAGGACTGCTTGGTCAATTTAAAGTTCCAATATAACTTTACACATTCGAAGCTATAAAATTGACATATAAATATGGATAAATACATCATATACTCAGTTTTTGCCATAAAGTGGATTAGGCAGGTAGCTAGACCTTGCTTGGCCATGCAGTGAGGATGTTCTTCATGCATTTCATTTAAATAGAAATGCTTACCTGTTTTCACTGTTCCATGCTTTGTCTTCCTGTACTATTATTTTAGCTGGGTTTTTTTTTTAAGTGGTAAAAAAAAAGTGTTCTTAAAGTACTCACATTAAACACAGGGAAGCTTATGGCATGTTGATATTTTTTCACATACCTGCAAGGCTAGATATTACGGTCTCAGTGATACTAAGCTTGGAAGGCATTTTGCCAAGAGAAGACACTAGAAGATACCCTACAAAGCCAAACTGTTGTTAATCTCCATACACTATATGACTTACAATACCTGGACATACACCAAAGAAGAAACATTTTGCCAAATCTACTTGTATTTTTTAATCTAAGCAAGACATCAGCATTATGTAGACACTTCTTGTAGGTATTTTATGACCTGTATTACAAACTTACATTGTCCTAATGAGTATCAGGCTATTTGATGTGTTTGTTAAAGCAGTAGTTCCTGGGAGCATGGGCATGTGAAAGCCTTTTGACTTTTATTTTAAAACATCTGAAAATCTCCCCTTCTGCAAAATAGGCTTTGGAAAATGTGTGCCATTGCAAGCTTAGAAGTCAGAAAAAAACCCATAAAAGAATAAAAACATAAATTTGAAGTCTAGAAAAAGGAGAGTCCAAGATTGTTTTTAGTGCCTGACGTCAGATTTTTAATTTAGAATTGTTGAGACAGTACTATATTAGTGAATTTTACTATGAGTTTACATAGTAATGTAAAAATTAATGGAAATTATGCTTGAAATACATTTTTCCATGATCTCTGTGTAGTTCTGACGTATACCACTGTTTAAGTCAGTATGCAGTGCAACCTTTTAATTATTTTTTTCTTTTTACCATGGAAAAAAATCACTATTTCTGGTGAAAAACCTGTTCTGCTAATATTTCTTCAGAATTTCTGCTGGTTTTTGTGTCACCAAAAATGCCCTTTGGAAATTTGAGGACAACTTAGTAGTTATTTTAAACACTTTATAGTAGTTGACTTGCTAAATCATGATAAATTACAGTCATCCCCAGACATGCTCGTGAGCTTGCCGAGATCACAGCCTACAAACACATGAAACAACACAGGGTATTTCCTTCCATATGCAAGCTCCAGGAGCAGTTTTAAAGTTGTGAGGAGACATCAGCTCTGAGCTCCCCGTGAGTGTGAGGGCTTTAAATGGCAGAACGCTGACTGCTAATTACTAGAATGAAAATGTATGTTTTCTAAATATGTGATAAACTGCTCTTGAAACGTGAGAACCCACAAATAGGATGTGGTTTTCAGCTATGCATATAGTTATTCTAGGTTAGTTTTTTGCATTCGTTTTGCAAACTTTATTTTAACACAAGACCTATCTGGAAGTCAAGAATTGCCATTTCAATATTTCTCACATTTGCTTTTTTATCTTGAGCTATCATCCATGAGAGAGCGCTACTACATGCTATTCACACTCTGGTAGCACAGTCATCATGGCCATTACATAGTCTGGCAGATGCAGCCATTTAGCTTAGCATTGTGCTATGAAGCTGGCATTCAGGGCAGTGTGGAAACAAAGTCCATGCACTTTCAGCATTTCAGAAATGATGCCTGCAGTGCACTGGTCCAGATTTTGCTGACTGGGCCAAGATGCTTTGCAGCTACCTGCCATTGACCATGGAGGTCTTAAATACATCTGGCTGCCTGGACCCAGCTTCTATGAACAAGATTAAACATAGAAGTGATGGGAATTGCCAACTGCTGCCTGCTTTTCTACCTAAATGCTCACTTTTGCAGGATAATTTCAATGGGAGTAAAATGCTCCAGGTTCAACCACAGAAACTTGAGGGATTGAAACATGCCATGCTTTGCTAAATGCAGAGGTGCCCTCTGCAAGTACTTTAAATGTTATAATCATATGAGGGTGGTGAGATGCTGGCACAGGCTGCCCAGTGGCTGCCCTATCCCTGGCAGTGTTCAAGGCCAGGTTGACAGGGGCTTTTAGCAACCTGGTCTAGAACAAGGTGTCCCTGACCATGGCAGGGGGTTGGAAGTAGATGAGCTTGAAGGTTCCTTCCAACCCAAATCACTCTGTGATTCTGTGATAATGGCCTCTTGAAAACATAGTCTGTATATAAAGGCTGCACTTAAAATGTGTAATGTTTTAGGTACAAACATTGCACTTGCTGTCATGAGTCTTCATTAAGGTCCTGTGATTTCAAGATCCTGCCTCCACCACAGGCCAGCCAGGTGGGCTCCTGAAGGTCAGAGTGAGGGGCCATATTATTCTGTCAGTCCTGTCATAACCATTACATATATGACATATTTTGGCCTTTTCCACATCTTTGACTATTTTATTATTTGTAGTTAGTATTTTAAAGTTTCCTTTTTCCCCTCCTCCTTTCACAAGAAAATGAATGCTGGTTGCTGGTACATTTTGATCTCATTTACATACCCCAAATCTAGAATGACTCTGCTAACTTCATATCCACTGAGTATTTCACAAAATACCGATTCCTGTATTCAAAACAACTTTCCAAACAACTTAATAGCATACTTCTCCTCCTTGTAACTACATCATTAACCTGAATCATGAGTGCCTGACATAGTCTCTATTTTTTGAACCATGCATTGAACTTATTTCAGACATCTGCCTGCAGAATAAACTAAGCAATATGCACAATTTCTTTCTGTTATGTGTGTAAATATTGGCTTAATCATCTTTCTATTTTTGTTTCAGCAGCAGTTTGCACTATGCAGATGGACATTGATCAGCCTGCATTCAGTAGTCGTATTGAAGGTAAAGCTGGAGTCATGCTTGGAGGACTGTACCGTTACAAAATCAGATGTTGCACATATTGAATGCTCTTCCACTTAACGTCAGGGTTAACTCTTGCAGTGTGTTGCATATGACATATTGGACAGCTTCCACAATATTCTGCTGCATGGCTGGCGTATTCACAATTCAGTGTCATGGGCCCCATTGTCTCTGCAACAACAACAAAAAAAATCAGAAAAGCTGGTAAGCCTTTCTGTTAAGACTTCAGAGAAATGGTGGGTTAGCAGATGATTTATACTGCATTTGGATGCCCTTTTCACTGCTTTTCTGTGAGTAGGTCATACCAGCTGATGTAGCCGCTTGTGTTAAGTTCACTGCCACTAGCTGGCAAGGGCGTTTTTACTTTTGCTCTTTTTTGCTTTATTGTAAGCAAGTGATTTGGGGTTAGAAGTGGGAAATAGTAAATTATTTATAGAGCTTTTATCACTATAATGCTCTAATTACCTGGTCTCTTGGTCCTTCTTTTTTTGTTATTGCATTGTGACAAACTAAATGGTAAAAAAATCTCTGATAATTCTCGAAGCAGAAGCTCCAGATTGATACCCATGAAAGTATTCAGACCAGTGTGTGCAAACTTTTTTTCTGTTGAGATGAGTTTTGACATCAATAGTGTGGTTAGTTAAGTGTTTGCCAGTGCAGGATGAGCCCTGCAATTGCAGTACCCATTCTGGACCTTTTCAGAAACAGATCCTGTCACCAGTATGTTTTCAAATGGGTTTGATTGATCTAAAGAAGCAGAATTTCAGTATAGTGATGTGGGAGGATATGCAGAGTTTATTCAGTCAAAGTACCAAGGATATGACATTTTGTCTTAGAACAGCCAACTCTGTGATGTTGCCATCAGTGTAAAGTACAATATAAATTAAAGGAAAAATATGATTCCTTGTAATACCATATAGTGTTGTCCTGCATGATGCTGCAAGATACGTGGAATCATAGAATGGTTCCATCTGAAATAAAAACTTGTATTTGATGGTGATATTGTCTTCAGTGTGAAAATTAAAATGTTTATGTCTATTTTGGATTACTTCTGCAAACAGAATAGCCACTAGTTGAG
>WYDI02004735.1:11136-21307 GCA_009867235.2 Psittacus erithacus
ATTGTCTTCAGTGTGAAAATTAAAATGTTTATGTCTATTTTGGATTACTTCTGCAAACAGAATAGCCACTAGTTGAGTTATGTGGATCATACAGTGTAGTTGTCAGTAAACTGTTTCCCGTATCAGTGCCGGAACGAGCATTTAGCATGGAGAAATGCCAGCAAAACCCTAGAAACTATGTATTTCACTTCCTCTGTAACTGTTTTCCCTACTAGTGATATTGCAAATCAGTTTATTTGATTTTATGGCATTTGTTTTCAGGCTGGGTTTTAAAGCCACCATATTAAGGTGAGAACTTCAAGCACTGCTGGGAATGAGATGTGTGCAAATGCCTGGAAGAGGGACCAGGACCAGGCTGCCAGAGCCTTATATAAAAACATAAGCTGGGCTCCCATGCATGTACCTGGCTTAGCTTCCACCCAGCGTGGTGGTTGTTGTAGTGGAGTTTTATGTCCTCACAAGAGAAAGGAGGGAAAAATAAAATAAATGAATTATATGGATATGCATGCTGTTGATTGAAGGGATTTTTCCATGTGTCCTCTTAGTGTCAGACCTTTTTCAGTCTGTCACAATATCGTGTGGAAGAGATGAATTTTTAAATCATGTCCTGTTGTCTCAAAAACTGGGACATACACTGTTGTCCTACTTCAATATAATAACCTATTTCTGCATTCAAGAAGTTTATTTCCCCATAATTGCTGATAATTTCTTTAAGGCATAGTCTAAGTTGAACAGATTTTACTGAAGGTTTGCCAGAATATACTAAAAAAAATTGTGTAAGGGTTAAAAGGAAACCAAAATCAGTATTATTTCAAAACCAGTATTTACCTTTGAGTTTTGTTAACAATCCTTGTTTGATACAATCATAAAAGTAGGATTTACCACATCACTTAACTCCTCCAACAATTTTGAGAATAGAAACATCACACTCTTCAGCAAAAATCTGCTTCGGAGGAACTAATTTAAAAACAAGAAGTTCATAAATATTTTCTAACATTACATTACCAAAAATGTTGTACTTTAAAATAACATACATATTAGCACAGTTTATTTCTCCTTTTGTGCAGAGACACTGTAGAAAATTCATGACAAAGGCCTCAAAGTTCAGAATACTACTTCAGATTTGCCTCTGGATTGTGCTTCTATCACTTTTTTTCTACTGAGAAAAAAGGTAGAGTCATAGGTTTTTGATTACCTATTACCAAATCATAGGTTTTTGATTATCTATGGTTAATATCATCTCTTATTTATTTAATAATCTTAAGTATTTAATACTTTTACATAAATATTTACTACATTAATGATTATGCTATTGAAATATTTATTTGATAATATAAAAATATTGACAGTAGACTGGCAAAAGACTGGCTGTTGCAGAAGCAAGGAGTGTAGTTTAAGTCTACTTTGAAGTTTTCTTCCCTAAATCACTTGTTTCTATACTGGCAGAGGGAAGCAGGACTTTATCTCCTCTGTGAAAACTGTGGACACTTCTTTTTCCCATGGTCATTACCAGCAACAACGAATTTCAGAATCTTTGGGAAAAAAAAGTGGCTGACGTATTTGTACTTGGAGCAAGCTATGATATGATTGTGGTTCTCTGGAGAAGCTATTCTTAATTGTCTTCAAGACTATGTGTTTTTTATACCAGGTCAGCATTGAAGGAACAGAAGTGCCAGTCTTACAACCTGCAAAAGCAAAGGGGAACTTAATAGCAAGAGGTTAAAGGGACTGGAGTCCAATACAGCTGTATGGGGAGTGTTTATCCAAAGAAGAGCTCTGGCAAGGCTGTGAGAATAAGATTAATATTGGCATTTTTCTGTGAACAGAAAAAGAAGCACGTGCTTCTAATTGTTTCACATAATGCATTCAAAACATATGCTTGATAACCATGGAGAACATTTGATGGAGTGTTTACAGAATAATAAACAGAACAATTAGAATAACAGATCACTCTGTGTCCCTGGACCTGCTCCTACTTCTCCCGTACTCCGTCTCCTCAGCTCTGGTGTATTTTTCCTATTTTTAAAGTCTTTTTAGATTAATGCTTTTCTGGCAGTTTGGGCTGATTTTAAATTTCTCATCGAACTATTTTATTCCCATTGACAATATATTTTGTATTCCCTCTCAGCCACCCATTGTTATGCTGCCTTTGAATAACCACAGAAAGGCAGAAACCTCTAAAACAGTCAGTCTGAGAGCAACAATCTCACATTTCCTGGCTTACCACTTTTTTTATTTGACTTCTTTAACCTGTATTTTAGCAGGTGCAGAGGCAGAAGGAGGTCAGATGATCCCCAGGCCAGTGTGAAGTATGCCTGAATGTTGAACGCACACTATAAGGACTTCAGCAGAGTTCAGTGTTGGTGCCAACTCAATGGCAAGAAGTTAAGACATTGGATGTCACTGTGGATGTACCCTCATTACTTCTATCTTGAATAGAGAGTTCCACTTGTTTGGCATAAGTCACATTCTGTGATAACAGGTATTTAATTGGACTTTGGCTCTGGGTTCTCTTCATCATAGGACAAGGGGTAATGAGTTAAAACTTAAAACAGGGGAGATTTGGATTAGAAATAAGGAAGAATTTCTTTACTGTGAGGGTGGTGAGGCACTGGAATGGGTTGCCCAGAGAAGCTGTGGCTGCCCCATCCCTGGCAGTGTTCAAGGCAAGTTGCACAGAGCTTGGAGCAACCTTTTCTAGTGGAAGGTGTCCCTTCATTAGCTATCCAACCCAAGCCAGTCTGGGATTCTATTATTAATTCCCCAGAAGTTTGTGAAGTTAAATTAATTAATAACAAGACTGTTGATTTTTGGTGGCCGTTTTGGCCAGTGATTTATTTTGGCAACTGGTAAGAGTAGCTTCATATGACTTCTTATATTCAGTTGTTTAATTGAGCTGGATAATTTTGAATATTCCTTCTCCTCCCCCAGCAGTAAATTTTGAGGTAAACACAAATTCAAAAAATGGTAAAAAAATATGCAGAATCTGCCCAATTCTGTTATACCTGTGGGCAGCATGAAAAAACTGAAAATCAAGTCCTGACTAGATTTGGCTGTGACCTTTTCTCTTGATCTGAAAGATAGCAAAATGCTAGATTCATATGCCTTAAGTGTAGCTGCTTATCTTATACTGTATGCAGTAGTATGCATATGGATGGTCCAGCTTGTGTGTGTGGGTGGGTAGGGTGAAGCAAATCCAGCCAGCGTTCCCATTCCCTAGCTCAGATCTGATGGAGCCTTAATATAAAAGAAGAGGTAAAAAATTGGATAAAGAGGAATAGGATATTGTGTTCATTTGTGTGAAGACTGAAACTGGTGTAGAGTTCATGATTCATCTGTGATGTGCCTAAATATCTTCGTATCATGCATTTGATGGTAGATGTTCTACCAAATGGTGTGGTGAAGCAGGCAGGGAAAGGGAGGGGGTTGGACAAGCAGCTCAAGACAGATATCCTATGAGTTTAAAACATGTAACTGCTGAATAGAATTTAAAATATCCTGTTTTGGTTTTTGCATGTTGTGTGTATTTTGGGAATATTTCCACATGATAGCACCAACAAGTGGCTCAATTAAGTTGCCTCAAAGGGATCTTTTGAAAGAAAATAAATCTTATCAATCATGAATAGTGTTTTATGCATAGTGCATAAAGCTATTCAATATTACATGTTAAAAGTAAAATATTGCATCTGTTAGAAATACTAAAAGTTGGTGTAGTATTCACAGTTGAATACATAAATACTCTCTTATTTCCTTTTCACTCAGTACTTAAAATAATTGTTACATTGGTGTATTGAAAGCATCTTGTATTACATGACTTGGTTTCACCTGGATGGAGCACATTAACTTTCTTTTTGTCGCTCAATTGACAAACACAGACTTGGCTTTGCCATAGCAAAATTCTTAACTGTAAGCCACTGTATTTCACAGTTCTAAAAAATACTCAAATAATCTGAAAGATCAGAATTAATTACAAATGACCTGGTTTCATTTGTCTGTACCAGTTTAGGAGATCCATGGGGAGGAAGCTGGAGTAAGAAACCAGAATGTAGCAGTTGTACAAGAGCTTGAGTTACAGTCCATGCATGACTGCTACAGCAAAATGAAAACTTGTTAAAGTAAGTTTTAGTTTTTTCACCTTCCCAAAAGAAGAAATGTGCTTAAAATTCAGCTCTGCACTAGATTTGGGTAAGCTGTGTGCATGGGTTGCTAAATAGGAATATGGCTGAGAAGGGCAATCTGATCTTCCATCAGTACAAAGGTTTGCACACTGTATATTGCTTCATAAAAAAGGTGAATTTGGACAAGCCGAAGTTCAGCTAGCAGAACATTCAGAAGCTGGAAAATAAAATTTTCACAGATTAAGTTAAAAGAATAACTCACGTAATGTGTTTTAATACAGGCAAACGTGAAACACAAGTGGCAGTTGTCTTGTGCAGTGCCATTTTGATAAGATACATGAATTGTGGGAAGCCTTCATTATTCTCAAACCAAACATTATAAAAAGCTAGGAAATCACGTTGTAATCTAATGGGAATGTATTTTTTAAGCACTTAAGAAATTTATCCTTGCCTTTATATATAACATGAATGCACTGCTGTTTAGAACAACATACATTTTGTTTGTTATTTCAGATAATAATGGTAAGGACCCTTTTTTTCTCACTTGGAATTTTAATATTACTTCTCCTGGCTAGAGCGAAAGTTCTTTGAGTGACTTAATTTTTCCATTTTCATACCTTAGTTCAGTAAGACAGTATAAGATTTCTCAGTTTTCCAGGAACATTATTTTTACTGAAGTCATTGAAACTTTACTGCAGTGGTTTCACAGTTGAGAAGCTAGTAGCCACTCCCAGACTTTTCTTGTGAGTAATGTACAAATGTACATTACATCTGGGAGGCTTCTCTTTTTTAATTAGCAAAATGTTCATACAGGAGGAGTAAACAAGAAACCTACAGAGAATGCTAACAGCTTGTATTTCCAGTAGTGTGAAGCTACATATAAATAGGACATGATGCATCCACTTCCCCTATGAAACAAATATTTGTAATTGTCAGGATGGTTGATGTTGAAATGATAATCAGTTCTTCTTCAGTTCAGTTTCAGGGAAAAGCCATAATTACATACAACAAATATGCTGGAATTCACCCTACTGTCTATAAAATATTCCATAAGTCATCTCAGCAGAAGAGGCACATGCTAAGAGTTTATTTCAGATTGAAAAGGAAGACATTTTTCTTTCAGTGTTCACTATGCATTTGGCAGTAAGCGATGTGACTTCTATTGTGGCATTTTTAGATATTTACATAATGATCCAAAATGTGATTGTGTGAAAAGAAAGGTAGCCACGCTAATCTACTTGCTAAACAGTTCCGTCAAGCCTTTTATTGAAGGGTAGTTTTTGTAAGACATAGTAAGTGACAGTTACATCTCAAGATTTCACATGAGAATACGTATGCTTGTATGAAACTTGTTTATATTGCGTGTGTGTGCTCTTTCGTTCCATAAGATCTTATATACTGTACGTGCCTCCTTATTTGAAATTTCCAGCAGACTGCTCATTTTCAACTCAAAACATAAATGAGTGCTGGCTGTTCATGGCCCAGCACTATCTTCATGTAAAATATTTCATCCACAAATGAAACGCCGGCTTGGCAGATCAGATAAAAAAAGTAGAGTACATCCTGCACCCAGATCTGCTCTGTGGGTAGAAATAGGCAGGTGAAAGACAGAATTGTGCTTTATTTGGAATGTTAGTGTTATTTTGCAGTCCATTTCTGAAGGATTTCACTCTTTTTTTCTCCTGCATCACTAACCTTAGCAAGTGAAGAGAACCACACGGCTCAGGGTTTCTGCATCCTGATAGTTCTCCAGCCCTGCTATTTCTTTCTCAAGTGCATGCAAAAAGCATGAGGAATTCAGCTGTGCGTGAAGCAGCCCTCCAAGCCAAGCGGACCTGATGCACCGCAACAAGAGCAAATGCAGGGCTAATAGAAGAAAGTGTCAGACACTTGTGGAAGGAGACTCCACAACTTCTTGGGCAATCTGTGCCAGTGCTCAGTCACTCTCAAAAGTGAAAAAAGTGTTTCTTTGTGATCAGATAGACCCTCCCGTGTTTCAGATGGTGCTCATTGCCTCTTCATGTCAGGGGCTAAACATATTGCTGTAGCAGGTAGACGCAGAAATGTAACCTCTGTTACACCTACAATCTATAGAAAAAGGACAAAAAGGCTATCTACTAACTGAAAATTTGTAGTCTAAGAAAATTCCTGGGTTTGTTGTTAGTTGAAGGGCTCTACATTCCATGGGAAGTACTAGTGATATGGCCTTATGTTTCAACTTCCATTAAGCTTACTTTTTGACTCTGTCCAGTATAAAAGGAGAGCAAAACAGGCTTGGTTTCCTGTGTATGGGAGAGGATCAAACCTTTGCACATGCCACAACCTCTGCCTTTTTCCTTCCAGACAATATATCTTCAGTTTATGCAAATGGTCATTGCTACACTGACTTCTGTAGCACTGCACTGGTTCTCACGAGCCTGTCCCTAGGAGTTACAGACTAATGTTAAACAGTTATTTGATACATATGTGCCCATGTCATACACTTACAACATAGTGTTCCTTGAATTCTGTCTCCACCTCTTTGTCTTAAGATTTTCAATAAAAAACCCTCTTACTTTCCAGTCTCCACCAGCAATCTCCAATGCACGTAAAGTGGGTTGTGGGTTAGATGCAGCCTTGAGTAGAATTCTCTTAATGTCAACTCCAAATTCACTTCTTGTCGTTTTGTCTCCAAGGATGGTATCTACAGAGGACAGGGGCATTTTTAACACTGTATTTCAGGACCTTAGTTCTGCTTTGTTACCTCCAAAGATGTGTGATATATATGACAAAGACTGAAAGCCATCAGAGTCCCACATTCAGTTGACAGTACCATTTTACAGAGTAGTTTATTGCCTGCATGGTATCTTTCAGGACAGTAGGAAGCATCATTGATTTTAACTTGAGTTTTCTTTTGTTCACTTAGCAAATAGGCACTGTGAAAAAACTCTCAGCTTTACCCAAGTGTCTTTTGTTTAAATATCACAGCTGATTAAGTCAGGCCCAAAATACAGCCCTCTGAGGAAAATGGATATAGAACCATAGTGTGAGTATGCTGTTGAGGGAGTTTTCCTAGACTTTAACTAAAAACATTTAAGTCTGGAACTATTGAAATCTCTTAAGACAGCAGTGTTTTACTGATTCATAAGGATTGGTGAGTGTAACTCATAATTTTCATTTGTCCAGCATCTGCCATCCTTCTGTCTGCTAAGTCTTTATGTCATTAAAACTCCCATTCCTATCACATCTACAACCAGTGGAGCAGTGTGGGGGATGAAGTAATTCATAGCTAAGCCGTAGATGGAAACAACTGAATTCCAAAGTAACTATAAAAAGGCTTTCCTAATCTGAACTAGACTTGATACTTGTAAGCTTTCTTTTTATTTTGGAAATGTGTATTAGCCTAATTTTACAAATGATCTTACAAGCGGCTCACTGCACAGAAGGGAGTATGTGGAGTCCTGACTCTACTGTGATACTGCTCTGCAGAAACCAGAGGCACACCAAAAATGCTAAAGGGTTTCTATTGCCCTTGGCTGTCACCTTCTCCTCTGGTCATAAATCTGTATTAGAAAAATGGTAAGACTTGAAATAGGATTCACCCTCAACTCTTAGTGGTTATTTGGTCTAAGTTGTGCCTGCTGATGTAAAGGTGAATGTTGTCGAAACACTCCCATTTCCTCTCTGACATGGGTTTTAATTGTGCACATTTTCAGTATTTGTTAATTAGAAGCAGCTCAAACATAATGTGAGGACTGGCAAAGGTTTACCCCTTTAAAAGAAATAAGGAATAAACCACCAAACAGTTCAGCTGGGCACCAGTGCCATGCCCAGTGACAAGTACTGTGAATAGGTTTCTAGAAGTATCATTGCCAGTAGTATTTGGTCTAACCTGCAGCCCCTTGGCTCTCCTAGCACTGGATCTCTTTTGAGAAGACCTCTCCTGTTTTGCACCATGCCAAACTGGGTGGTAGCCTTCACTTTGGGCTCTCCAAAGATTTCTTGAGATGAGGGGGGCGGCGGCAGGAACATTACTGAGACCGCAGTGATGTTTTGAAAACTGAGCAAGCGATTTAGTCAGAATCAATAATAAGTAACAAAAATCAGGAGAAACGGGCAAAATGAAGATTGATTGATTAATACAATTAAGTGTGGCCGTTTTGTCCATTTGTTTGGTGTCCTTAGGCCATGATAATTCTACAGTTTGTGTAGGTGCTTTACTATTTAATGCTAGATCATTTTAAAGAATAGCTTGATCTATTGACATTTATAGCAAGGTAAGCATTAAAATACTCTGCCTGACTAGCTAAGGATTTTCTGTCCCACTGGAGTCTCTGAATATATTGATAAGTAAAATGATACTGATGAAAGTTTCCCTCTTAGGTCTTCTCTAACCACTGGGCTTTATCTTGCCCTTTTCACTTGGTTTGTGAGTTTAGTCCTTTTCTCATTTGTTCTATCAGACTGAAATGTTCCAGAAAATCCTGTCTTTAAAAGTACTCTACATCAGCTGAATGCAGCGGGCAGGTAAGTAGTCACTTATGCCAGTGACATTAACCCCATCTTCTTTAACAAGGACAAATGGGAAGTAAGCACATAATATAAGGAATCAGGCTGTCTTGTCTCCTTCTTGTAGCATAGCATAGATTTTTGTCCAGTTATTTCTGTATTGAACACCGATCCTTGTGTTTATGTGGTGTTTAGGCTTCAGACAAACATTTTGTCCCTATTAAAAGAGTTTGGAGGTGGAGGATATTCTTTTCCTTCAGTATTTTCTTTCAGTGGTTGCCAGTGTGTCTAATTTCTCTTTTCAAACTGTCTGACTGAGATAGATTTCAAGTTGTTGGTTCTTTTGTAATTGGCAGACTCTTTCTGAGTGATAAAACCTATCATCTCTAAATTTGCCTTTGACCGAAACAGGATTAGATTCATTAAGGCCCTCTCTACACAGCCATATTTTTTTGGCCTTGAATGCTGCTTCTTTAATAGCCTTTCTAAAGTATATTTAAAATAACAGTGTATTTTAAAAGGAAGTTCAAGTATCATTCTTGTCAGTGCTGTGTGCTGTTGTGAAAGAACCACCCTCTCCAACTTGCCATTGCCTCTTGAGCCATGCAAGGTTCATGTTGGTCCTTACAACATAAGTATCAGACTTTTTTCAGGGTTTTTTGTCTTCTGCGATTCTTACATCTGCACCTATATAACCAATGTGTAAAGGAGACTTTGCTGACCTCTCTGGAGAAGGTGCTTGAATAAAGTTATTGATGAGAAAGGGAAGAAAAAGAAGAAAGAACTGAAGTGCTGTAATCATGTGCATCTGTTCCACAGGCAGGTTATTCGGTACTTGTGAAATAGTGGTATGGTGGGGGCAAGGTAAATCCATGAAATCTTCCCCAAGAGTTTAAATGTATTATTTCTTTAAAAAACAGATGTGTTCCTTAACAAATGCTAGTGGAGGTGCATTTAGTGAGTCTTTGGAAGAGTTATTCAACCACTCAGGAAAAAAATCTTTTGAGATGGAAGAAGCCAGTTTAAGTGATCTACTCTGTCAACATGATAACTCCTAACACCATAGGACTGATCAGTGCATTTTCTGGGTTTTGTGTGTGCAGAGGGTTTTTTTCAGGGGGTATGCCCAAGCGTTGAGTGTTGGTATGAATTGGCCTTACTTTGTTCATTACATTTTATATGAAACTACCATGCCTTCAGGAAGTTTTAAACTGTGGTACTGTTATAAAAATTCAGGTTCAAGGAATATGTTAGAAAGGACTAACACATTTTTATCAGGGGCTAGGAGTGAGAAAAGTTTGTTTTGTGCATCTGTGGGCAAGATGCACAAGTACAAGTCATCTGCACCTGTAGGCCAAATGTTCTGACCATTAAGAGTGAAACTTGCGGAGATTCACCAGATTAATATGCCTTCTCCTTTACTTTGTAGATGTGGAGCCCAGTTTTACTGTAAAAGTTGCAGATGGAGAATAGGCTCAGATCTTCTATAGCTACCTAGAAACCAGGATGCCTTAACTGTCCTGGTTAGTTCTTTCTGTTCACAGCACATGGTGGTTGTTTTCAAG
>WYDI02004736.1:0-33328 GCA_009867235.2 Psittacus erithacus
TATCTTCGACAATGGAAATCTATTTTATAAACCAAGCATAATGATGACTTCATTTTTCTGATTACAGTTAGTCATCTGTTTATTTTTCCAGGGTTAGTTAACTTTATTCGCATGGGATTATGTTAGCAATTATGTTAGAATGAAATTTCTCTTCATTTTTAAGCAGATTTGGGGGAGGAGAGAAGAGAAAAAATATTTGTTTGCCACTCAGTAATCCAGTCCAAATGTTCAACAGTCCCTCTGTGGCAAGAGGCAGCATATGACTTTTAAGCTAGACTTGGTGCTGAACACATTTGAACAATAAAACCTTAGATCACTAATATTTGAAGTATTTATTTCTAATTTGCTCACCATCTGCTCTGAAATTATTTGGTTTATATTATATGTATTTAAAGGCCCCAATAATTTTTATACTGAAATTTAAAAGCAAAAAGCCAACTCTGGTTACTTGGCCTGGGAGGTAGCAATACTGAGCGTTAAATGCATTCGCGAAACAGCTCAGAAATGTTTTATGTTGCATTTTTACTTTTTCATGGCTTATCATCCTTTTATTTGTTAAACATAACATTTCTTGGAGAAAATGGCAACTTTATTTTGGTATTTTTATGCTACTTTTTTTTACTAGGTCATTAACAATATAAAATGAGCCAGTAAATTTAGAGAGTCTTAAGAGTAATTTTAGGAAGTGCTGATATATTCATGTATTTTAATTTAGAAACTCCCAGACATGAATGGGTGTTACCCATTAAATTCAGCACCTGATCACATGCATGTTGGAAGGTATCCAGAGACTGGGTGAGCAAAGACTGCTACTTCTTAGTCATGTCACTGAAATTAAGATTAACTCCCTAGAGAAGACAATTGAATTAACACAGAATGTTTTATGTGCAACAAAAACAAACTTGCAACAAAACCAAACTTACCTGTGTCACTTCTTTGCTTGCAACTTTCAGAAGTGCAGTCAGGTACACACTGCAGTGGCAATGAATAAGCTGTTTTTTCACATGAAAACATTTGTTGTCTTTTCTTAATTGTATTTTAATGTTAAAATTTAATGGTTTAATTAATGTGCACATTACCATTACAGTTCAAAAGAAATATTCTGACTTAATACTGATGGCTGTTTTAAATCGTAGATTTATAATTTGGTATTTTTTTCTCATTGCTTATGCTTTTTATTAAGCTCAGCTAAGCAAATTAGTGATGTTAAATGGAAAAAACAAAACCTGAAAATACTAATCATTTTATTTTAACTCCGATGTGTGCATTATGATTTATATAAAGAAAACATTCATGCCATATCATTAGCAAACAAATAATAATCAGTCAGACATGAAGTATTATTAAAAGACAAGAAGATTTTATGATGAAGACAGGAGAAATAATAGAAATTTGCAGAAGGGCTGTTGTTGTATCTTGTAAGGAATAGCTAGAAAATTAGATTAATCAAGGAGCAGACATTTGGAAGAAAGTTTGTGTGAATGCCTGACAGTCTTGCTCTTTCCCTCATTTCAAATGTTGGCAGGGTAGCATGCAGCTCCAAGGGAAATGTGCTCCTTTCATACTTGAGTAATTGATGAATTGTATGCAATATGCAAATGAGAATCCATAAATCTTATGAATGACAGCTTAATTTATGTGAGCCTTAATGAATGCAGGATTAGATTTTAATTAAATATCCTCAAAGGCACCCTGAGTAGTAGGTTTTTTTAGGCCTTGTTTTTTTGAAGACTTGTTTCACATGGAGTGCATTTTATGAAAGAAGAAAATCAGGCAAAGAACTTAGTAGAAATGTTCTCGTGTTTTAATGATAAGCATTGTTCTGTTTTGTGAAGCAAACAGTACTTCAGCTGATAATAAGCATTTAACAAAATATCTACTGATCTTTTTTGTACTTCCTACACAATCTCCCAAATTTGATTACCTTTAATTGCTGCTGGCTTCTGATATTATATGCTATTTTTAATTACAGGAAAAGTTATTAAAACTTTTCAAAAAATAAATAGTATCTGCAGAAGAGTTCATTAAAGTTTGATTTGCTATATGAATGTTTTAAATGCTAAATCTAATTCCACGAAAATAAGGTGTTCCCACCCCATTTTGAAAATTGCATCTCTAGACAATGCATAATGAGATAAAGTGATAAATAACACAGAAGGTTGTAAGTAACATTTAGCAGCCAGAATTAGAAAAGTGTTCTGCAACAGTGCCTACTATTCCCAGCTGTCTTTGGAATAAGGGGACTGATCCTGTTCCTCTCACACCTGTTTTAAATTAGCCACTAAGAATGTGGCGAGAATCTGCTTCAGTTGGGAGAGAAAGTTGAGCAAACTTCAGAAATGAGGGCATTGAAGTTGTGCAGGATGTGTTTCCTTGGCTTTATTTCACTGATTGAGTTTGTCAGTGTTACTTGGTAGCGCTTACATAGCCAAACCACCAGTTCCTTCATGTAGTTTTCTATTCTCCTGTATGTGATTTTTTGCCTTTTGAGAAAAGGAAAGGCAGGGAAATCCATTCATTGGCAAGATCTGAACTTTTATTTGGTGTTGTTTATGGCTGTCAGCTGTGAAAATGATTTTCTCTTTAAAAAAAAAAAATTAAATTCAGTTAGCAGTTGTAATCCTCCCTGTGAAATTCAGCAACTTCAGAAAATCCAGAAACTCATACTTTTTCCTTCCAGCTACAGCAGTTTGTCAGTAACTCCTTTTCCAACTTTGTATAGTCAAGATTCTTCCTCCTTATTTTCTCATCGATGCTGCTCTTCCTGGCTTTTGTCCACAGAACAAAAAGCCTTTTTGTCCTGGCTGGGGCACTGGCAACTGGGGTGATCTTGTTTCTTTTGGCTGAAGTAGTAGCGAGGACATGGAGAAGGGTAGGAAGAATTAGACTGCTCTGCTTAATGAGTTAGGTATAGAGGAGTTGTTCGCATCCTCTCGTCTTTGAGACAGACCTCTTCAAGTAAGCTATAGGTAGGTATGGAGAACCTCTGTGAGAAGGGGACTTTGCCACAGTGCATCAGAGCTTGCTTCCTCTGAATGCTCCTCCATAGGAAAGAGCATAAATAAAAAACTATAGAAGAATGTCAGTAAAAGAAGGTATAGGACAAATCCACAAGACAAATCCCAAAGGTGCGGTGGCGTTCTGGTTTGAAGTCAGGTATGAAATAGCTGGACAGTTAATACAAAGTTTTGACCTCCTGCATAAAACTGGTGGTGTCAGTGGAACGGTGGCAAATATGATGCTGAAAAGGGGTCCTAGAGGGTGTTAGAACAGACCTATGCTTCACAAATAAGCAGAAAGAATATTGCTAATAGACATGAGATAAATATGATGTACTGGTGAAGAGTCAGCAATGCTTTTGTAGATAGAAAATCAAATAGAATTAATGAATATGCAAGAAAAGTCTAGGCAGTTAATAAAAACCTGCATTCTCAGAAAGCTTTTAGCAGGGTTCCTCAGCACCGAAATTATGCTGCCATGGGTAGTTCGGAAAATACCTGGTTAAAATATAGCAAACTGATCATTTTTTGTTTTCTTTGCTAGTTGAGAAAGATCACTACTGAAGTCTCATGGTGGGTTGTGACAAGGCCCGTGTTTTTCAGTATCTTTGTAAACAATATGACAACAAAGGGAAGTAATAGCATACTAAGAATTAAATGTTAGAATTTGTCTTACTAGAAAAGACATCGCTGGAGCTGAGAAGCAGAGAGAGCAAGGGAGGAAGGATAACAGAGGTCTGTAGAATTGGGAGTGGGGTGAAAAGGTCAGAAGGGAGCATTCTGCTAGTAAGAGAACTGGAAGTCATCAAATGAAAGTTAGAGATGGTAGCTTTAGTAAAAACATCTGAATCACTGCTTCACGCATTTCGTACTTAAGTTGCCAGATACACTGCCACAGGACATTGTAGGTGCCAAAACTTGGTACAGATTCAGAAAATCATAATTATAGTTCTGGTAAGAAAAAATCTATCAAAGACACTAAAAGACCACTGCACAAGGTTCAGAAAATCTATGGGATGTTACATTGTTGGAGGCTGGGAATGTATCCTTATACTGAATCACTGTATGGTTTTCTATATATCTTCCTTAGGCAAGTCATCATCAAGAGACAGGATACATGGTTAGGTAGGTCTATGGTTTCTCTTGGTATGGGTGTTCTTTGGTTACTGTAATATGTGTAGACTTCTGTAGTGTCAGATTAGGCTTTACAAGTAAGCTTTGAATCATTGCTTGCTGTTACATGCCTAGAGATTTCATTCTGTCTAGTGACTTCCATTTGTGAAATACAAGTGACAGAAATGGAAAACCAAAGACTCCTAACTTTTATATTGAGCTAGTTAACATAGACTTTGATTGGTTTTACTAGTGG
Source organism: Psittacus erithacus (assembly GCA_009867235.2). NCBI lineage: Eukaryota > Metazoa > Chordata > Aves > Psittaciformes > Psittacidae > Psittacus > Psittacus erithacus. The sequence continues at coordinate 4,369 of WYDI02004736.1, forward strand.
ATGCATATAAATTAGAAAAAAACAGTAACCTGCCTAGAGAAATAAGAAAAATAAGGTATCTCAGGCACTGAAAGCTCTAATTTCTCCCTATATGAAGATTTGTGTCTATTTATCTATATGCATACATGTAGAGAGAGCTTCATATATATTTATCCGTCTATCTGTATTTCTTCCTGAGGAAATTGTAGAAATTCACACAAGAACTTTGAAGCCTGTAGTTATGTGGCACATCTATTTTATTCCTTGTATACTGACCTTATTTGCTCTTTCTATGCTAAATACAAACACTCATTTTGATTTTAAAAGTAAAAAGGATGGATGAAGGTGAAAGAATAAGGGAGAATCTTTGAATTCAAAATTATGAGATCCAAATAGAGTTTCATGAGATAAAATGTCTCTGTAATCATATTTAGCAAGCTGTAATTCACAGCTTAGCTGTATGCTACAATTTGTATCAGATTCGCTGCCTACAATGCATGTTTTTTCCAAGAAGACCTGCACAAAGTTTGTAAATTAAGTGAAAATATGTATGGATTCTCTGCAATGCATGGATTTCATGTTGTGAGAGGAATCAGGCCCAATGTATCTGCTCTATTTGTGAGAGGTAATTATAAGATCTCCTTGAAAAAGGACATTTTTGCAGATCTTGATTTGGCTTTTGGCATTTATGAATTTGAATTGACATCCTCAGCACAGTGCCAATTCCGCATGATGAGATTCATTCCACAAACAGAGTTTAAATGGCTGTGGATGTACTGCTAAACTCACTGGGGCAGGGTTTTGTGCAAGCATCAAATTGTTAACCTGGTGTGGCTTTGGGAAGAAGATTTTTGCTGTGTTGTGCCGTTTGGCATCTTGACCAAAGAAATAAAATGGCCTGGTTTATTTACCGGTGTAGGCAAAGCCAGGTTATTTTAGCCTTGGGTTAGCTTTTACTGACTGGATCTGGGGGAAAAGAATAACCACTCTGGGTGGCATGAGGAACCACCAATTTTTCCAGTCTCACAGGGGCAGAATCATTTTGCTGTGCCTGTCCTGGGCTAGGAGGGAGCAGAAAGATCTCCACACTCCTTAAACCCCTCAGCTTTTAGATCACACATCGAAATTCATCCTGTTCTCCTTCCTAGTCAGAAGAAACATAACTATTTTTGTTTGTTTTGTTTTGGTTTTGGTTTTTTTTTAGGCAGGGATTAAACCTCTACCTTGTTAGCTGGGAGTTTTACTGATTTCATAGAGAGGAAGCCTGAGAACTAGCTGAAGTAAGTCAGTGACCAAAATGAGTGTGCTCTTTTAGTGAAGATGGACACCTTATAGTGGAAAGGCAAGTGTGTAGCCACCATGTCATAAAGCTAATTGTTCTCTCTTCTTCAGCACTGGCGAGACTGCATCTGGAGTACTGAGTCTAGTTTTGGGCTCCCCATTACAAGAGAGATGTGTAAGTAGCGGAGCAAGTGCAGTGGAGGCCACCAAGGTGGTTGGGGGACTGGAGCATGTGGCTTGTGGGAGCTGAGGCTGTTCAGTGTTAAGGTGAAGGCAAAGGGAGGATTTTGTTGAGGTCTTCAGCTACCTAAAGGGGGGATATAGAGAGGACAGAAACAGACTTTTCTCAGGGGAGAGCTGTGAAAAGACAAGGAACCAAAGCCCCAGGTTGCAATAAGGAAAATTCTGTCTAGATAGAAGGAAAAGTGAAGTCACCAGGAGAGTCATTAAGCACTAGAACAGATTGCATAGAGTGGTTTTGGGTTCTCTAACCCTGGAGATAATGACAGCTCGCCTAGAGAAGTCCTAGAGTAACCCATTCTTACTGCTCTTTCGCTGAACAGGGTTTGGACTGGATGAGCTCCGGAGGTCCCTTTCAGACTAAAATGCTCAATGATTGTAAGTTAGGACTAGATCTGCGTTCTGCCTCCTGCATTTGTCTTGCACTATAACCACCATATTTATTTCTGTTCAAATTAATTTTTTGACTTCTCTATTTTAATGATAAAGTTAGTTTTGGTAAGTTCTAAGTGTACTTTGTAATGGGTGAACTTAAAAAGTCTGTACTCTTTTAGCCACTTTGTGAGTCCTTGTTTGTGTGTAACAAATAATGTTACAGCAAGCAAAAACTGAATTCAGTTTTGTTGAACTTTGCAATTTTTTAATGTGCTCAACTTCTAGGTGGGGAACAGCAGGCAATGATATTCTCTGGAACATATTATTTGAAAAGTTTGAAATACGTGTCTTGATTTGTGTATGTTATCTGATTGATTACTTTTGCTGTAGGCCCCAGTATGTTCACCTCTAAAGAGGTAAGTTCTACTGAGTTGTTTGTTTTAGCATTTGATTTTGCTTTGATGGGATTGCAAACACAGAATGTGTTCTTGCATACAATAATAATGTTGACAACCTACAACATATGCGTTGCACACAAAGGATTTTGGAAAGTTACAGTAGGTGATACTGTCTGTGTTTAAGTGTTATAAGCCACCTAATAAACTGACATGGGAGATGCTTTTATAATATTTACAAAACCATGATAAGGTGGATTAATACGGCAGTTACATTTTAAGCATCTAACTGAAATCTATCAGAACAATTGTTAGTCTGTCTGAAGAGTTGTTACTTCAAGGCTAGGTTAGACAGAACCTTGAGCAGCATGGTCTAGTGTGAGGCATCCCTGCCTATGGCAAGGGGTTTGGAACTAGGTGATCTTAAGGTCCTTTCCAGTCTTAACCATTCTATGGTTCTGTGATTCTGTGTGGTTGATTAAAGGGGATTCTTAATGAAAATCGTGAAAGAACCCTAAAATTAAAGTAAGTGTGAAGGTATTATATTAATTGTGAAAGATACTGCAGTGAGTTTGGACAAGGTTTTTCTGTGATTATGTGTTTTTATAGATAGGTCATAGTGTACCATGTCTTTACATATGTATGAACTTTAGGAAAGAATGAAGCAGGTGACTTAATTTATACTTGATTTATACTATCAGTACACATTTCAGTGCATAACTCTATTTGTATACATCTTTGGTAAAATAACGTTGGTTGACTTGTTTCCTTTGGCTTTGACAGAGGCACACTGATCCTAGAGTTGGTTTTTCATTCTCCTAGTTAACTGTGCTTTGGTGCCTGAATGTACTTCCAGTGCCAGTGTTGACTCAATGTTATTTTAATTTGTTATTTAGTGCCAGGTTAGTGTTTTCAACTGGTGTTTGTATTGTAAATCCTGCTATTATGTTACTTTTATTGTCAAAACTGAGTATTGGACCCAAGCAGTTTTGGAGACGCTGAAGGAACCTGAATAAACCTTGCTATTTGATCTCTCATGAGCCCTCTTTTCTTCCTTCGCTCCTTTCCAAGCTCTAGAAGTACATGCGTGATGAAGATAAGGGAAGAGCTGGCCTTCGTGCACAGTTTCAGTAACTAAGGAGCTCACTAAGTACAGACACATTGTATCTCATGCTGTAGTTATAGCCTTCTAGCTATTTAGTTGGCATGAATACTCAAGTCAGTAGAATTACTAGACCTTACCAGTGTGTAGAATATTTCATGAATCTGCTCAAAAGTGTAAGTAGAAAAAGTAGGGTCCAAACATGTATCAAAAAAACCCCAGCTAGTCATCCTGATTTTTCACCCATTTAAAACAATGTAAGCTGCAATTACATTTAGCACAAATAAATAAATTCTGCAGAAGTGGATCCAAATAAAAAAAAACCAAAGCCCATGGTCTTCTGAAAATGCTTCAGAGATTCTCCTCTTTGACCTGCCATATTGGTAAGATTTCAAATGCTGGCTAAAAGGGAGACCAGCACTTTTGGCATGTTTGGTTGCTGCATAGAATGTAAAGGTTTGTGAGGGTCTGATATGTAGCTTTGTATGGCACATATGCAGAACTGTTAGGTCAGATGGTTTGAAGCATTTGTTGAGTAATCAGAGTGTAGTAATTATACATGCAGTTTGGTGTTTTTAATGGTTCTTGACTTGCCTACATCATATAGAGCTGGTGCCAGGTAGGCTTGGCAACAGCTCTGAAAGGTGTGAGTCGCGACAATAGCTGCCAGATCCCTGAGATATTGGTACATATCTGAGAAGAAAAAAGTTCTTGACCTCTTTGAAACAAAGCAGAGGGAATGTAAAGATCAAAAGTTGTAACAATTCCAGTCCCTTTGCTATTCAGTTTTGGTATGTTTTCGATTTCATGACATCATGGTTTATCTGCTTGTTCAGTGGCCGTCTAATTGAAAGAAAAGAGTATTAAAAATCAGAATACATTACTGACACTGCTAAGGCAACTGTTGTCTTGCAATGTCATGGTGGCTTGTATTACCCATTGTAGATATTTCCAGGTAGTACAGTAGAATCACAGAATCAGCTAGGTTGGAAAAGACGTTTAAGATTACCAAGTCCAACCACTACCCCCAGGACTGCCAAGACCACCATTAAACCATGTCACTGAGGTCCTTATCTACACGGTTTTTGAACACTTGTTATGGGATTCACTTTAGGCAGAAGATTTATGGCTTTATTGTAGAGCAGACTGATATACAGAGGCTGGAAGCTGCTCTGCTACTGCCACTGGCAAAAGACAGAAAATTTTTCTCACCAAGCTGCTGCTGCTGCTGTAGGCAGTGTAGGAATACCTGTTATGATTCACTTAGAAAATGTTATGAAACATAACCTTAAAAGATCTGTTCACAGATACCTAGAAATGAAGTTGCAAGGATATGAGAAAATATTTTGGTCTTCTTGTAACTATTGTTTCAAAGCAGACAAACCAGTAGTTGAGCAAAAGACATTAAAGAAAAACAACTATATCCAGGGCACTCAAACACAAAATTAAAATGTAGTACTGCTTACCTAATCTGTTTCTAATTCATGTTTACTTAGCTATTTTCTAAATTTCTCTCCCCCTGATATTGGGTCAGAAGCTTCCTTGAACTTACTGCTTAATTAACTCACTAAGAATTTGATATGAGATTTATGCACAGTTCTTTTACAGTCATTGCTTCACAACTATCAGTGAAAATGCAGTGTTGTAGAAAGACTCATTTTTAAAATTCTGTGTCTACAGGACAGTGTGTCCAACCAGCTTTTGTATAAAATCTCGGATACAAATTGCTACTGTGTGAAGAAAGAGTTTGATTTCAGAGTTTTGGAAAACAGCCCCACTTTTAGTACCAGAATGAGTGCAAAAAATATTTAGTTTTGTAGTCACATAGTGCTAAGGCTTCCACAGGCTAAAGATGTGTTAGTTTTTTGTATTACCTTTTGATACTCAATTTGTATTGTTAGATCATGGCTGCTTGAGTTTATAACTGTCCATAGCAATTTCTTGAATTTTCACATGAGCAGAAGAAAATACCTATTAAATATCCTGTAGGTTAGGTGTAGATTTATTATAATTGTATTGAAACATTAAAAAAAAGCATGCTGTGCAAATATATATGCATATATTGTGCCCTCAGTTTTTAAATAGAGACCCTTTTGGTTAATGGGGAGCTTTGCTTCAGAATTATTGGTATAATATATGTACATATATATAATATAGCTCACTCAGGTCCACTTAATTGATTTGGTTATGATAACGGAACTTTTTTTTCATAAATTTTCTTTATTGTTTTGAAAAATGGAAGAAGAATGCATTTAGTGCTTTGCATATGTGGTGCTTTCTATATATACTACAAAATGCTGACAGAGTAATGATAAATTTGCTTCTGGCATTGAAGGGCTGTATCTTGAGGTGGGTTTTCTTCTTTTGTTCTTTATTCACATAATCCCCTTAGTATTGTTTGTTACAATGTAGGATATTTATAGCAGGAAACATCTGTGGAGCAGTAATAAAGAATAGTTTTCATAAAGCAGTTTTACATTATCCTTCTACCAGTATCTGATAACAGTCACATTTATCTGGGTGTAGGAACGTTCTGACAGGTGTAAGGGATAACTGATTGATATAAACTCACTACTGCATGAAAATGAACCTTTTGATAAAGACATCTTAGTTAGAACTGATAAGTAAAGTACAGAGAACATAACTGTCTGCTATTATGTATCATTTTATTACCTTTATGTTGATCTTGATCTTTTAAATGGATAGTAAAGCATTGACAAAAGATGACTGAATATAGACATTTGTATAATGTACCTTTAGTGGGAGCATAATCTTTAGATCAAGGACAACTTAACAGGCAAAGGGCTCATAATTCATTAAAATAGAGACACTATCTCGTTCATAACACGGAAAACTTAAACAATGCAGTATTCTGAGGATTCAAAATTAATACTTTTTCTATTTCCTTAAAATATAAATCTATTTAGATTTTGATGGATTGAGAAGCAGATGAAAGCACTGGCTAAAAATTAAAAATAGTTAAGAAATTTATTTCCTGCTTTATCAGTTCCCAGAGCTTTTATGGGCATATCCATGTTAACATCTCTCTGATATTAAGTTTTGAGCAGATGGATGCCATGAAAATTATTACTTCATTTAATAAGATAGAAATAAAACTGTTTCTCCACTTGCATATTTTTTGTGAACATGTTCTGACTGTGTTATACCAGCATTTGGGTATTTTAAGGAAGAAAATAAATGGAAATCTGTAATAACCTGAAATCCTAGAGAATCTAGAGACAATTATTTTGATTATGCAATAGTATCTTATATCAGCATGTTGTCGGAGTCATGGAATAAACATCAGGAACTTTAATAATTTGACATGAATTGATTTCATTCCATGTAGAAATAGGGTCAATAAAAATATCTAAGAAATTTCTAATTGAAAATATTTAATAGACCAAAGCACAAAGAAGGAAGGTAGACATCCGTAGTATTTAATCGTATGTTAGATATTATTTCAAAATGTTTGTGTAAATGTATGTAGTCAGACAACATTAATTTATGCTTATTTAGTAAAAAAATGCAGGAAATCCAGTCCTGTGTGAAGTCTTTTTGGTATTCAGTATGTTGTGATTTACTTCTTACAGTGAAACAAATAAATTTTTTTTCATGTCTGAGGCTGGAACTGTAACTGCTCAGTACTCCTAAGGTGGAAACGAGAATAATAGAATCTAAAAATTAATAATTTTTGTTCTATTGTGTGATTTCGTAACCACTTTTGATAGGTTTTTAAATGCCCATTTATTTTAAAGAAGTAAACTTGAGAAGAAGAAATCTATTTGCCTTTGTAGATCTTCGTGAACCTTACAACATCATAACGTTAAAATAGTAAAAGTTTGATGTTATGTGTGCATGGATGATTGTACGTATGAATTTTGTGTTCACTGTCAGCTTGTCAAAACCTGCTAAGTAGCATGAGATGCGATAATCCAGTTCTTTCATTGCCTGTGTTTTTATTTTAAATAAGAAGAGGGTAGTTTTATAGGATGTGCTCCTGGTCTGAGATTCACTGCACAGTGAAAGTGGCCTCTTAAATCACTGGCAAAACATTGACTTTTTTTTTTAATCAAAGAGTTTTTCTGTCCTAAATTTAAAGGAATTTATGCACATGATTAAGCAATTTCTTGAATGAGGGCCTTCGTTTTTACCGGTAGGATACTTCATATGAACAGTAGTCTGTGCAGTGTAATTAAAATATGTTATCAGATTTAGCTTAATTAATGTTAAAATAAAACAAATGCTTGATGCCTTCTTCAGTGACATTAAAAAAAAAAGCTTTCCTGCTATTCTTGATTTGTCATGTTGTGCCAGTGTTGAAAATGAATGTTTCTTGCCATAATGACAGATTCTTTTACCTGAAATGTTATTCTGCATATAGCACTTGTCTGAAATCAGTTGTTCATATGCTGGAGAAGTCCATGTACATCTGGTATGCAAATTAATATCTTTTAATCTGTTTATGAATACAGCAAGGTTAAGGTAACAGAGGTCTGAAAAAATTAACATTGCATTATCATCATTTTTGTGAGTGAAATTTTAACGTTTAAGAAATGACTGTGTGGTCCACCTCACAAGACTCTCATATCTTCTTCCCCAGAGGCCAGTAGTAAAATTTCACTTGCATCAAATGGCAGAACTATGTGCTTGTTTGTATAGGTTGTTGAACAATCTTTGAAACATATCAGCAAATGCATAATTCACATTATTTCTTCTCTGAAGTTTTGATCCTTCCAATGCATGTTTAGTATATGTGTGTTGGTTTAGTATTTTATGTTCTGAGCCCAATAGCATTGCTAACATAGTGGTGTGTGTGTTTTTCTTTGGTTTTTTTTTGTTTGTCTGGTTGGTTGGTTTGTTTTGCTGTGGGTTTTTTGGTTGTTTTGTTTGGTTTTTTTGTTGGTTTGTTTGTTTGTTTGTTTTGAGTTTTGGGTTTTTTTTGGTTTTTTTTTAATATCCAGGAGGAATTATGTTGATCAATTCAGTTTTGCATATCATAGAAACTATTATTCCCGTTGGTGATACATGTAGGCTGGATAAAGAGGCTGAAGTCTGAATAAACAGAACAGCTGAATTTCTGTTGCACTTGAAAACGTGGTCCCTTTAGTTAAGGAATGGGACTTACCAGATACGAGGATAGAGGACTTTGACATACATAGCTGTTAATCTGGCACCTTCCATGAAAACAAAAATTTTTTTCTATTGAAAGTTCAAAACATAAAGCAGGGAGAAAAAAAAAACCACGAACAAAAAACAAACCCAAATTAACTCTTTAGTGAACACAGTATTTTTGAATTTTCTAAATGGATTTCAGCTTCTTGAAATAATTTGTTTTAGAAAAACATACAAAATCCCAATTTGAAACAGCACTGTTAGATATCATTGGTGTGCTGGTGCATTTAAAAAGTACAAAATGAGAAAAAAAAGAAAGAAAAAGGAATATCCTATAGAAGTATAAATGAGAGGCAAATGAAAACCAAACCACAGAACTGACATTTTAGAATTGTTTGTGGAATTGCATCCTGGCACAGGCTAACTGGAATAAATGAGCCTCTCCTGGCCATTGACTCTCAATTTTCAGAAGCTGAATTCTGGAAGCATGGCATGTATTAGCTTTGGTACCTTTTTTCTTTTTGTTTTTTTTTTTTTTTTTGCCTTATTTTTTTTGTATATATGTATATATATATATGTATTTACAGGCCTTGGCAATATCTGAGAGACCTTGTTTTCATTTCTGGTCACCACCTCAGCAAACTAATCAATGAGGCATGAACTGCTATCTGCAGAGAAAGAAATGAAAAATAAACGAGAGATAATCCTTCAGTTAAAAGGTTATTCTGTGCGATAAAAGCTATTTTGTTAATTTATTTACTTACTGGTACTGTGAGATAAAGTGAGGGAACAATTAGGGAATTCTAGTTGAAAGGATTTAAAAGGGCAATGACGACTTAATATTTTAGGTTATTTGATTGACAATATAGTTACACAGTTTTTCTTAAAATATAAAGATTTTGGTGTGTCAAAATTTTTTGGTTCAGTTGGTATTTTTTTGCTATTAGTATGTTTCAATCAGATCTTTGTGCTCACAAATATTAGTCTTAAACTCTATTTTATTGGTATATGGTAATAGGTTAACCTAGGATACGAAGTTGTTTGTTTCTATAAAGTAATAATTGTTTCCATATTTTATCCGTGTTTTTCATATTTTCATATTTCCTGGTCTTCAAAATGCTCTAAGATGCATAAAAAAATTGTTGGTTTTGACCTTTATGTAATCTGGTAGAGCATATTTGTAATTTGAAGACTTACGTATTGTTCAATTTGGTTTATTGAAACTAATTAAAAATAATTTTGATATTCAGATCAGATAGTTACTTCTGAATATAAACAGCAAGTGTAAGAAAATAATTAGCAAAATTTGTATATGTTGCAGTAATTTATTTTCTTCCTTTAACAAAAAAAAAAAAAAAAAAAAAAAATCCCAGTGTGCAAGTATGTATTTTGGGATGTAATTATGTTTAGTTGCAAGCAATATTATAATAAAATCAATAACTTGCATACACATCTCTACCTATTCACTGCTATTTTGAGAATCAGAGGTACATAGGGTTATCTTTCTTCTTCAAGACTGTCAGAAGGGCTTGATCTGTGCTTGGTAAAAAGTAACACAGTGAGCAGCCCCTTCACCTGGAAATGGACAAGGCTTTATAGCATCGTGTAGATGCGGAATAATCCACCTATTCAGTCTGTATTTCTTGATACTTTACAACTTCTGTCATTTTACAGGTCTGAGGGGTATCATTGCCAAGAAATTTTCTGTTTCTTTTCTGGTTCTTCATCTTTTCTTCTGCATGAGGACTGGTCTTTGCTTTTATGTTCTACTTGGAGAGCTGTTTTTCACTCTGCTATTCTCTCTCCCACTTCCACTGTCATGCAGCCCATTTTTTTTCCAGAACCATGAAATTGGCCCTTTTTTTTTTTTTTTTCCCTAGCACAGGAACAGAAAATATGTGTTGCTTAATTCTGTTCTCTATAATTTCTTTTAAGTTGTAGAGATATGGACCAAGGTCTTGCAAGTTAAAAGCGCTTTTTCCAAAGCTGGGTTGATCGTATCTTCTGTGAACTACCAATGGGCATGATACAATTCCCACAAAAATATAAGGGAGGCTTTCCTTTGATTATAAAGAAAAGGGCTCATAACCACTGTTGCTGGTGGCGGCACAGTAACAACGCTGGAAGGGTATCAAGCAAATCTTCTTTCATGCCAAATCCACGCAGTGGAGACTTTAATAAATTCCTGTGCAATCTTCGCTCCACGCTCCAAGACAGAGGCTCTTTCATGGTCTTGAGCTTGTGCTTCCAAAGGAAGTATTTCAGTTTTCCTTCTCTCTTCGCTCACTGCCTCCATCTGGTGGAACTGGCTTACGCGCCACGCATTACCATTTCCAAAGAAGGGATAAACACAGAAGAGGCAGATCAGATGAGATAAGTTCAACTTGGTGAGTTGGTAGTAGAAATGGATGGTCAAAAATCTGTCAAGTCAATTTAGAATTTCTGAAAAAAGGAGAAAAAAATGGGCAACTGGAGGAAAAAGTGCTAAACCATGCTTAGAAGAAGAGAGTTAGTATAGATAAAGGCTGGGAAAATGTAATGAAACAGGCACCTTCCAACCTAGTAGTCACTTGCTGTATTTCATAAAGCATCACTTTTCATTCCTCCCTCCTTCATAAAGCATCTTTGTTTCCTATTTGAAATCTGTGGCTTTCATAACATAATAATTCATATTGGCATCGTTGTGTGTTAGGTGTTTTCCAAATACACTTAGACCAAAAGCTGTTCTGGAGGCCTATTGTCTGACATGTCCAGACAAACAGGCCACTAAAAGAGGATATTGCTGGTATGCTTGTATGCTCAAGATACTAACATTTAACATTTACATTGCATTATGTACATTACATGCACATACATTAATGAATAAACTACCAAATTTGGGTCTCATTTTGGTAGTTCATGTTGTACTTTGTGCAATACGGGATTGCCCCTGTATATTGTGATGTTACTAGATGAAAATTCATACTCGTGCAGAGTAGAGAAGCACAACAGTTTAAGGCTAATTTGACAAGTATTTTCAGTGATGTGATTGCTGCTGCAGCTGAAAGCCAGCATAAGTTTTAACATGTTCCCATTCTTCAACAAGTTTAAGTGAATATAACCCCCTCTTGGGCTAAAGTTTGCATTTTAACTCTGCTCAGAGTGGGCACACACCGAAATTAATTGTAACCCAAAGAAAATTAAATTCCTATATGTAATTACTCTGAAGGATGTGGTACATTACATGATCAGAGTATGTGTACTAAGTGCCTGCAGTCTCAAGTGGAGTGGTCACCACTTTCTTTAAAAACATGGTTACAGAAAGAGAAAAAAGATGAGTATCATGGAATGGTGTAGGTTAGAAAAGACCCTTAAGGTCAAGTCCAGCCACAAGCAGCCAGAAATCATCCTCTCAGGCTAATAGCCTTACTAATGTTACATTTAGTTTTTTCTTTGTTTTTGTAGTTTAGTAGATTCTCATTCTTTTCTTCAGCCTCAGTGTTACTATCCTGACCTGCCCATAGGATGATGAGTACTTTTCTTTGTAACAAAGTAGAGTTGTGTCTCTCTGCTTGGACTGAGAAAGTCTTTCTGTCTGTGTATTTCACATTCTGGGTAAGTAGTCTATACTTTAAGCTATTGTATACAAGTTAGTGAGTAATTATTTCTGAAGTAGCTGGGTTAAAGGTAAGAACTGTAGCTGCCTAATGGTCAGGTGGCTTGGGCATCTATATACAGTGTAGTCATAAACACATCCCAGAAGTGCTTTATGACATCTTAGTGCAGGTGACTTAAAATAGAAGGGGGTGAATAGATTTTGGAGGGTGTCTCTTGTTCTCCAGAGAAACATCATAAATGACTAGCTTTGACTGAATACTTACTTCTGGAAAATTTGGGCTAGTTTAAATTAATATTACCCCTTACAACCTTTTTTAAACAAAAAAAAAATCAGTGCCTGTAAATGATTATTTTTTTTGTGCAGTTACTAGAGTATGTTGTAATGAAACATTCACTATTTACAGACTGACTTCTTCATAACTTCAAAATATATTTTACTTTCTTTTTTCCTGGACACGTAAGTCCAGAAGTGAGCTATTCAGGTTATAACAGTGTGTATTTGAAACATCATTACAGCCTTTTCAGAGCTGATGGGAAATGGTGCTGCATCTAATACATTATTTATCAAGCTACGATTGCAGGAATAACAAATATCTTAATTAGTGGAATTAATCAATTATGCCTTTATGCATTAGTTGCCTGTAGTCCTCTATAAGAAAAAAAAAGTTTCTTCTGTTCTTCTACCTTTTAAAAATGTGGTTATCATGCTCTCCTTCTTTCAAGCATTTAGAACAAAGTCCTGATAATTTAATTACATGCCTCATTCAAATGCAAGATCATATGAACCTGTAATGGCTCAAATCATCTGTTTACTAATAATTCATCCAGTAGTGCTTTTTTCTGAAGGGAGAAGGGAAGGGAGAACCTTATCTGCAATTTCACTTTGGTACAGTATTATAATTATAAAAGAATAACAATATAGTTGTACAGTCTGCCATTTAGTTCATGGATTTTGGGATTATTTAGGCTATTGAATTAATCTCACTTCCAAACAATAGAATATAATACTTTAATAGCTTGCCTTTGTGCTGGCTTTGTGGGATGCTGAAATTAGTATTATAATGTACTGTGTATAGTTTCTGCTGAATGTGATTGCTTTAGCAGCAGTCAGTTTGATTGTATCAGGTTCCAGCTTGCATTGCTGGGTCAACATGGACCCAGGCCATTAAAGGAGAAAGGTTCAGGGAAAGTTCATTTCTATTGTTTTACCATGGTTACAAAACAGAAAAAAAAGGAGAAATCCTGCATTTGTAATGTATTGCTTCCTTGGGCCCTGAAGGTAGTATGATCTTTTTTTCAACTTAAATTGAACACAGAAATATAAACCTGCTGATTATCTGTAATGTAAACAAAGGAATATTTCCTGATCACTTTTAAAGTAAAACACAGATGTTCTGCATTGGCTGCTGATGTCATTAAACAAAATGTTTGTATTTGTTTAATTTGATCTTCCAAACTGTTAGCATTTAAATTTGTTACGAGGTCAGTAGAAAAATTAAAACTTCATATTGGCTGTTATAATACTGACTTTTGTTTACATCATTTTCATGTTAATTAAGTCACAGTAAGCCTGTTGAAATAAGTATGTTTGATTTTTCTTTAAAATATAACCTGTGCATTGAAGAATATTCGTTTTAATATGGTTATAAAATAAAGAAACATTTTCATGAAAAAGTGTGATCTTAAATGCCATCATATGTGTTTAACATTTATGGCAAGGTTGTAAACCACTTGTGAGATACCATTATGAAAGGGTTTAAATCTTAAGATAAATGTGTTTATTACATATGTAAGAAAAAGAGAAAGCAGAAAGGAGTTTTCACAGCATCAGGATGTTTTACATGTGATCTGTTGAAGAAGGCTAATTCTAGAGCAATGAGTACTTTAGATTGCTGAGCTATTGCATGAGTACACAATGAGTAAGTCAGGTAATGGGTGCAATATAGAATAAAATTTGCTATCTGTACTGATTTGAAGAAATTCTGTAAACCAAACAATTGCACATTTTCTTAATGGAAAGATTTGCATGAAATCTGACTGAGCTCTAAAGGCTGTGGCACAGCATTATCTTCAACAACATGTTTTTATTTGTAAAGGTCTTTATGTATAACTCCCATAAACCACTTTCTACGTAAGTGAAGCCATTGGTAGATCTGACTGTTCCTTAAGTCAAAGAGATAATGGCATTCAAGACAATATTAGTTATGGAAACTAGCTTACAGGGATGAGTCTGTATTTGTTATTTTACAGAGTTGCCTACCTCTATTATTATTAAATGTGATCTCATTAAGAAAAACAAATTTTTGCAGTGTGCTAAACTGGGCCAGGATGTATGTGTATTTTAATTTAAGATCTTTGGGGAACATGCAGATAATATTGTTGACTTAGTATGTGTCATTAATCTTCCAAGATGGTGGTGCAAGGCACATACTCTTAGGGTCTGATTACCCGAAGATGTTTACAGGAGAGGTCTGTGGTCATTCAGAAGAGTCATCCTGCTATAACATCACTAATGACTGAATTGACATTTGAGTCCTAACAAAAATGTTGTCAAAGGAGGAAAAAAAAGAGAAAAATACTTGATTGTTTGGAATATGTGAGAGGAAACTTTATAGGGTGCAAATGGGTACTAAATAAACTCTATTATCCTTTGTTTACCCTTGACTACACTTCTAGGTTTGATATACCTTAGCAAATGACATCTGTTTTTTCAGTTGACTGTGGTGCTCATTTTCTTTTTTAAATGGTTGTGTTAATGTTACTGAGTCCACTAATCACCTGCCTTGCGAATCACCTGCCCTGCTAATCACCTGTAGGGATTGTAGTCTGTGTGTACACGTACTACAGAGAGGTACACACATACATATGTTTTTGCATATAGAATCATACAGTTGTTTAGGTTGGAAAAGACCTTTAAGAACTTTGAATCCAACTGTTAAAATACCTCCAGAGATGGGGACTCAACCACTTCCCTGGGTACCCTGTTCCAATGCTTGACAACCCTTTTGGGGAAGGTATTTTTCCTAATATCCAGTCCAAGCTTCCCCTGGCAGTTTGAGGCCATTTCCTGTTGTTCTAGTGCTTGTTAATTGGAGAAGAGACTGACACCCACCTTGCTACAACCTCCTTTCAGGTAGCTGTAGATTGTGATAAGGTGTCCCCTGGGACTCCTTTACTCCAGGCTAAATACCTCCAGTTCCCTCAGCTGTTCCACAAAAGACCCTTTACCAGCTTTGTTGCCTTACTTCCGATGCATTCCAGCCCCTCAGTGTCTTTCTTGTAGTGAGGGGCTCAGAACTGAACACAGTATTTGAGGTGTGGTCTCACCAGTTCCAGCTACAGGAGGACAATCGCTGCCCTAGTCCTGTGGCCACACTATTGCTGACACAAGTCAGGATGCCGTTGGCCTTCTTGTCTGCCTGGGCACACTGCTGGCTCATATTCAGCTGGCTGTTGACCAGCAGCCCAGGTCCTTTTCCACCAGGCAGCTTTCCAGCTGCTCTTCCCCAAGCCTGCATGGGGTTGTTGTGACCCAAGTGCAGGACCTGGCACTGAACCTTGTTGAACCTCATACAGCTGGCCTTGGTGCATTGATCCAGCCTTTCCACTCCCACCCAGCTTGGTTCTGCCTGCAAACTTGCTGAGGGTGCACTCAGTCCTCTCATCCAGACCATTGATAAGGATATTAAACAGAACTGGCCCCAGTAATGAGCCCTGAGGAGCACCACCTGTGGCTGGCCACCAACTGGCTTTAACTCCATTCACCACCACCCTTTGGGCCTGACTATCCAAGATTTTTACCTAGGAAACAGTACAGTCATCTGAGCCATGAACAGCCAGTTTCTTCAGGAGAAAGGTCTGGGAAACTGTCAAAGGCCTTGCTGAAGTCTAGGTAGACAACATCCACAGCCTTTCCTTCATCCACTAGGCAGGACACCTTGTAATAGAAGTAGCTTGGGTTAGTCAAGCAGGACCTGCCTTTCATAAGTCCATGCTGACTGGGCCTGATCACCTGATTGCACTGTATGTGCCACGTGGTGCCTCTCAAGATGATCTACTCCGTAACCCTCCCTGGCACTGAAGTCTGACTGACAGGCCTGGAGTTCCTAGCGATCAGCCTTATAGTTCTGTCATGATGGGCAGACTGGAGATACTCATCTTTTACCATTTTGTACTTGGTGAAAGTGTTGCAGAAGCTACAGTTGACTTGTTAACATACTGTGCTTTTCTCTAGCTCCCTTGAATGGTGCATAGTCTCACAACCCAGTGGGGGAGAAGATCACAATCAGTACTTACTAAAGCTAATGAAGTTTAGATTGATTTGTCCTTTGCTTTAAAGTGCTTTAGGACCAGAACACCTATTGCCTTGGGAATGTCAACCGAGAGACTCTCTTGCGTGGACACTGTGCCACTTTATGGTCTGCATATGCTTATGTATGTATGTATCCAAATAGCTATTTATATATACATACACACACACAAACATATACCTCACATAACAGTTACTATGTGGGAAAGAATGTTTTTTCTAAGGACTAAATCTTTCAAGCCCAGGAGTCCAAAGCATGTCTTGTCATATCTTTCTGTTCCACTTTCCAGACTCCTTTTGTGTATCTAAGCCTGTATACTTGGAATATATTGCTTAAAAACTGTAAAACTTTTATCTCTTTTAGAAGACAGTATAAATGAGAAAGCATCATTTAAAACATACTATATATTGCCACTTTACTCAGTTCTATTAAAACTGAATATACCTGATATCCAGGTCAAAATTTAGTGAAGAATAATTGATTGTGACAAGAGTCATCTAATTTGCTATTTTATTGCAGTACCTTCTTCCTCAAATATTGTTAAACTTCTAGAAAAAATGCATGAGCTCAGTGTCCAGTTCAAAATCAGGTGTGCTTTTGTATCAGAAGGGTATAAAGTTGTGAAGACATCACTCTGACCTTCAGCCAAGCCTGTAACCAAGCAAATTTCTGATCAGAATAATGTCTAATTTGATTCCTGTTCTCCAAAAGGGATAGTCTTCTGCTGGTTATTTTTTTTTTTGCTTAAGAACTTGATCTGTTACCACAGAAAAAAGCCCAGTTCTGCCAGAACTTCTTATTAACGGCGTAGAAAGCATGTGGTTTGGTTAAGTAGGTGTTTCTTTGATATCATATTTACTTCACTGGAGTGAAGCTTGAAACTGCAAAACCTAATATGAAGTCTCAAGCAAGCAGAGAACATCCTAGGGAAAGCATTTGCATTGATGAAAATATCCCACTTAGTCTGAACCATGATACCTTGATCAGCATTTGCAACATCTAACATTCAGAGATCACCAGCCAGAGCAAAATCAGGAGAAAAAACTTCTGGACTAATTTATTTGATAATTTTGGATTATTTTTCATTTCCAAGCCTTTGAGTCAGGTTTTGAAGCTAAAGCTTTCAGAAAAGTAGGAAATACAAAGAATCAAAATATAGTTATGAATTGGCACCTGCTTTAACTCTTGTCTAACTTGACTGGGCATGGAAAGAAAATCTTTTTGTAATTATTACGATTAATTTGTATTTCATTATCATCTTAACAGTCAGGATTTGAGCTTATTGTGCTACAAGCTATAAGGACAGAGCCAAAAGATAGTTCTGTATGCATGTTATATATGGAGTTGTTCCAGGAACAGAGCATGACAGTCAAACATCATGTGGATGTATATACTGGCCAGCTGTAGTATGTCTCAGAAGAGTGTGCTGCAAGTCTGTGGTGCCATTTTGACCATCTTGGAAGTCATACTTCTATAATAGAATTCTCTTACATGAAATTCTGCTCAATGTGTTCTATGCTGCTGAAGATGTGAAGTTCATAAAAGGAAGAATGAATTGATTTAATTCAACATGAGAATATAAGCATTACAATAACATGATAGATTTGGTCTTTTATTTTGGGGGTTCTTTGTTTTGGCTAATGTGAGATGCTTTTGAGAAACACAGATCTTTTCAGACACAGAGCAACAGTAATTGAAATTTATTTCAAAGTCTAATATCTTCATAATGACTTTGGACATGGGAGGTAAAGGAACTAGAACATGTATAAGTTTCCCAGTCACAGAGTAAATACCGAGCAGATCCGTAATTAGGCACGTTAAAGTACATATTAAAATAAACTTCTCAATAACTGATTTATGTGTTTCTATAAAATAGGTCTTTTGATATCTTTGATATCTTTCTATGCAACTCTATTATATAAAGTGGGATGACCAGTATTACAAAGAATTAGGAATAATAATAAAATCTTATCAGAAGTAGATACATTTGTCAACTCTATTATCTAAAAACATACTACCTAGCATAAATGACTGATTAACTTTTCAGAGTTTCCCTAGGATAACTCATTAGTGGCAGACTGTTATTTCTGATAGGCAAACTTTACCTAAGATAGTTATAGGACAGCTTTGAGCACTGGCTGTGTTTCAGGACTTCAAATAACATACCGACAAACACTAAGGTTTATGGCGATATAGCACTTGATATAGCTTGATAGGACTGCAGTGAATGACTTTTAAGTTGTTGAAAGGATAACAGATAGAAGTGGCTTTGGTTGCATCACTGTATTTCCACTTGGACTAATAGTACTGTCTTTCTTATTTTTTCTTTTTTTTTTTTTTTAGGACTTGGGAGTCTTGGATTGGTATTCTGTATCATCCAAATTGTTCTAGTTCTACTGTTTAGGAGGGGAAACTGCTGCTATTCATATGGTTATGGATGTTGCTCTGCGAAGAAAATGAGAGGCTGAATTTGAGTAGTTGTTTCTGTTCCTTGCCTTGCACAAGGGAAATATAATATAGGGCTGCATCTAGATTTACAAAGTTGCAACACTGTAATGCACCTGGGATCTTAATTTCACAAAAAGATTTTGTGGGACTGGGTACACAGTCAGGGGTTTTCCTGGAATATACCATAATTTACTTTTCTCAGTGTGAGTTTGTATTTTGCTGTGTTTTGGAATTACAGCTAGAGTATACCCAAGGACTTACTATTTAAAGAGTATTTACAAGGGCAATCACCTCTCTTGTATCTCTTGGTCTACAGGGGGTTTAAGTGATAACCAGTTGTGCTGGGGGTTGCGCAAACCCATTGCTATGTTGATAGCTGGTTTCTGTCCCAAACAATTTGAAGTCTGAATGATGGAAATGAAACTAATGCTGCATAACTTTTAGTTACTAGTATCAGAAGTGTAGTCAGAGTGTAGACTGGTTTCACCAGTGTTGCTTGCACAGTGCCACCCAACATAAATCTGCTCACTATGATCCTAGATACTGCCTGCTCAAAGAAGTCTGTAATTTTTAATGCTAAGCACTCATGTAGTAGATTTATTTGTAGATTTGTGTTTATACATATGTACAGATACAAACCACTGTATTTAAAGGTTTAAATTCTAGATTTTAATGAATACTGCATTGTGACCATCAATCTGTGTTGCATCGGCTGTTCAGTTATAGCTGTACAGACTAACGGAGAGTCTTTTCAGTATTTCATATCAGCACAGTTACTCTCAAATGTACAATAAAAGTCACTTTCAAGCTTTTATTTAGGTGGTTCCAGCAATTCGTTGGAAGTGTACGGTTAATGAGTGTGGGTTCTCAGAATTAAAAATAAGGTGAATAAAGGGCAGTGAACATTAACCACAGCCGCTGACAGAAGCTAGAATAAAATTTTTCATTTTGAGTATAAATAGTTTTTTAAAGGGCAAAGGGTTTAAGATATAGGCAGCTTCATTAAAAAGGTGACAGTTCACTTGTTTCAGCATTTCATGCAAAGAATTGTGGTCAATTAAGTGACAAGTGCATTCATATATTCCAGTGGATACACTTATATGATAGAATTCCATTATTAACTGTTATGAGTAAGAATAGCATATTAATTAACAAACTGCCAGGAGAACCAGAATATTTGCACAAAATAATTACCTGGAATAGTACTTTTTGGGTTTTTTTTTGGTTGGTTGGTTGGTTTTGGGGTTTTGGGGTTTTTTTGTGTGTTGGGGTGGGGTTTTTTGGGTTTTGTTTGTTTTTTGTTTTCTTATTTGAGATTAAATAAGCATTGAAATGTTTATGTATCTTAAATTTAGTACAGGTGCTAATGAACACCAGCTCTGTGACCCCTTGAGCAATGGTGGGCATGTTTATTAGGTAGACGCTTTTCCATTGTTTTTTTGGTTTTTTGTTATTTTTTTTTTTTTTAGATGGCTGTCATAATGGCAGCTGCTGCCCAGTGTGTCCTACTGGAAAACAAATCAGGTGTTATTTTTCTAAATGAGTTAAACAGAAATTTCTTAAAGATACTCACTTATGTATGTGTGGTTATGTATGTGTTCAAAAGAGGAGTGTGTTATTATATGCCTAATTCTGCTTTGAGTCTAATTGGTTATTTGTACATGTAATTATCTGATTTATGTTCACAAATTCGTAATTACATGTACAAGTTACATGCAGAGATGAATGCAGATGGTTGGAAAACAAGCCTTGAAGCAGGACTGTTCATTCCAACTAAAGTTCATACATTTAAATCATTGTTTCAGGCCATATGCAGACTGTAACAGACATAACCACATAAGTTACACTTGCTTGACATTAGGAGTCATCTCAGCAACTTGAAACTTCTGTTGAAAAATGAAAGCTTAAAATTCTTTTAGATTGTGTCATTTGGATCAAACCTGCCTTTCTGACCTATTAGCTCCATGCTTGACATTTTTATAATATATATAGCAGATGTTGTTTTGAGAGGATGTTTTTAGAATTAAAAGCCTAAGAAAAGATGAAAACAGTTTAGGAAAAAATAGGCTTTGCATCTGTTATAGTTTGGGGTTTCATGTGGGTGAATAACACTGTTAGAAGGAATAATTTAGCTTGCATATTTAAATTATAGGTGTGGTTTCTGCTGTAAGGTTGAGTGATGTGGGAGAGGCATCTATTATAACTCAACAGAAAGAGCCTTTGTGGGAAGTGTGCACTTTAGGTCACTGCTTTTTGTAGGTTTTTTGTAGTTGCAGGAATTATTCTGAAAAGAAAACAGTGTAAATAGAGGAAATAAATACGATTTTGCAAGGTTTTATGGTTGCTATTTCTAGTCTCCCTAAAAAATTTTCTTTGGGATTCCAGTGCTGAGATTTCTGTACTGCTGTTGGATATTACAAGTACTCTTTCTGTGGCAATGTTTATAGCAAGTAAAAATCTATAAGTATGGTTTGAACTTCTGCATGTATTCTCTTTAATAATTGCATTTCATTGTTTATTCAGACTGATTTTCTACTCTAGCTTGTATAGCTGTCATCATCAGAGGCTTGTGTTTCAGTTATTACATAGTCATGAAATCCAACATACTTAAATGCTGTAAGAACTTTCAAGCAGATCTAGTGTTTCAGATAATTAGATGAAGCAGTGAACTTTTTGTCTTAATTTACTTCTGACATCATAATTCTGCCACCCAACAGAATTAATTTAATTTCTTACCTGTTTTTGCCTTTCCAATAGGTGATTTGCAGATCTCAATTTCATTAAAAGAACAGTCAAAATTCAGTAATATTTTAAACTTGTGTACAATCAGAGCTGCATTCAGATCTGATACTGTAATTTACACCTGTGACTGTGGGATTTCTAACTGGTTGTATTTCCTTTCTTGACCTTCAGGTCGCTCATATTCAAGTAGTAAGGTCAGTCAGGGAGAATCTTTTTCTTAGATTCTTTCATTGTGTTTGTAGTGGAACTTCAACCATCAAATAAGAGCTGGCAGGTGTTGCTATAATACATATTCTACATATTATTGTGCTCTTGTACCTTATATTTTGTACTCTTGTGTGAAGAGTATTCCTGATCCTTCTGAAAAGCACAGTGATTTGGGCTGTAGTGTTGAGGAAGATGGAAATGACATGATGATTACATGACTGGTCTCTTAGGAAAAGAATTAATTCAACAAGGTCTCCTCTACCCCTCAAAAAAGCTTAGGATCCTAGTACTAGCCAGTGCTCGTGTGCTACTGTGGTAAAATGGCTTTGGAATGGGGTATGGAATGTAATATATTTTGTTCCATTTAACTTAATTATTTGACCACTGATAAGCTGGTACTGCATTTCTGACCAAATACCACTTTTTGGCCATTTTGGTTCAAAAATAGCAGTACAGTGTTCTGTACTGAAATGCAGTAATATTTTATTAGCATGTTTTCTCCACTACTCAATTCTGTAACATGCTGTAATTCTTTTGATCATTAATGTACTTCTTTGTGAAGATCTTTAAACAGATCTTTGTATTTATTTTTATCAGCACTGTTTGCTGTCTCAGTAAGTCCTTGTAATATATCATGAGTTCAGCACTAATTATTGCGTGAGAACATTTTCTGCTTAACTATGAGAAGAAAAATAAATTTAAGGTCATTGCACTGAGAGTTTTATTGTTTTATACGACTGCTGCAAGTAAAAAGGACATGGTGTGATTTCTAGTGTTTGTTTTAGTAACTGCCAAAATAGATATATGCTCAGTCTTGGAATTGCATTCTTTTTGTTTGTTATTGAGTGGGAGTAGAAGGGGAAAACTTAAAATAGTAAACTATAAGGTTTAGATCAATGTACGTTGTCATTTTTGTGCCTTTAAAGTGTTAGTTCAGTGCATTAGAAATATTTATGAAGGTTACCTTGGCCAGCAAGTGTTTTCCAACTAAAGGAATTAAATTACACAAAAGATTTAGTCAGGCTTCTTAGACCTTATTTTTCAAAATTGACGCACCATTGGCTCAAGTCTTATTAGTGTGGAGACCATGTGTGACACTGAGAGAGCATGGAAGCTAAAACCAGAAAAAAGCTAAAACCAGAGAAAAGTCCACTGGCTTTGGTTGCAGGTTGTAGCAGGGCATCTCTGGCTTTGCATTAAGTCAGCAAGTTGCCTCAGACTGTGACATCCTCAGCCCTTTTGCAGTGGTCATCTTACAGTGAGCACAATAATAACCACTTCTAGTGGTGGTTCACCTAAATTTCATTCAGCTGGCTTCTTTGAGGTCAAAAATACTTCATCAGGCTTTGAAGCACTGAGGGGAGGTAGAAGAGCTAAGAAATAAAGCCTGGGTTTTCAATATGTACCTAAATGAGGTGCATAAATGCTGATGTAGCTAAAATTGATATTGTATTCAAAGCTGTTCTAAGCAGTTCTAAGAACATAAAAAATACATTAAATAAATACACCAAATGTTTGTTACAGATTTGCTACCTATCACCTCCAGTGTGTAACTCTCCCTGCTGCCCTCCAGTAACACTGATTATAAAGCTGCCTGACCAATGTCAGCTTCATTGCATCATGTTTGCTCAGTTTCAGATTAGGGCAATATTTCTGTGTATTAACTTGTTCACAGACAAGGTTAAAAATAAACCTATATATGTAGAAAACCATCCCTGAAAATAATTAGTTTGGGCTAGAAAGGCTGTTTGACGTCTTTCAGCTGGTCAGAGTTGGTGTTTTCTTTGGGAGTACTCCCATGTATTGAATAAAATTTTAAAGAGTGAAACTTTGTCTAGAGTTAATTTTGCACAATTATTCCTCAAAGTCAGGACATAAGAAAGATAAATCACATCATTATCTCAACTTTGTTGCACACTCTTTTCATTTTATAGTAAATGTTTTACCATGCAATCAGTCATCTAGAAAGTGCTAGTAACACGCTCGGAGAGGTATATATGACTCATGAAGGATTTCTGCTGTTTTGAAGCCAATGCCTTTCTTGGTGCTCAGAATTCTAATCGAAGTCAGTGGGAAGTCTAGGTGTCTAAAGCTTTCAGGGATGAGACCCTAAATTTTAAAGTTACGGCTGTCTCCTGGTAGATAGTGAAAAGAGATGAATAAAAATCCGCTTACTTTTAAATTCTGTAGATAAACCCATACCTATTTTCACTTCACCTCTTTCCATGTTATTGTACAGGACCTAATCTGCTGATTATGTCTGCTTTTAATTGTTTTCCACTATCAGAGGGATTTCTAGAAGCAAGCTCATACTTCGATAACACAGTCAGAAGTGTATAAAACTTTAAAAGTATGATCAAAACACAACATTTTAGCTGATAGGAACTCCTGATTCTTCCATTTTTTTTAATTTGATTCTGCCGTCTGTTGTCTAGATTCAGTAACGCTGGAAGGATGCAAGACTAATATATGTTGATCAAAAGACCAAAAAAAATTACTTTGGAAAAGTTGTATTTTATGGCAATATACTGTCAGTTATTTCTCATGTTTTGTACCTTTCATGCCAGTCACAGTGTGGAAGACATGCACATCCTTTCCTTCAAAGCTGAAAATGCTAGAGCTGTAGTATTCCTAAAAGTATTTGTGAAAGTTGAAGGGGTGAAGCACGAATCTGGCCACAAATTGATGGATTTATTTTTCAGTGGTTCTAGAAAGTGTTCTGAATACCTAATAGCTGATGCTAATGAAGAAAATATTTCCCTCCCTTCTTTAGAATTTCAACATTCACCACTCTGCACATTAGGTTCCCCTGTTGCATAATGGTATATTCTAATTGTAAATCATGGTAGCTGTCTAAAAACCATAAAGCTCAGTTGTATGTGGGAATGTCTTCTAAGCCCTGAAAAAAGTCAGCACATTTTGATACAAAGCTTACAGGAGCCTGTGTAAGGCAGCCAAATTTTGAGGGAGTGAAATGCATTTAGGTGCTCCACTTTGAAAACAGAGGACTAAGTAATACGTGGTCCTGTAGGAAGCTTTCTTTTTGTTCTGCATCATATGTTAAGATATCTCATGTATGAAAACTTCAGTTTTAGAAGGGAAAATATTTAACTTCCATATTTATATTTCTCAAAGCAGAGGGAGTGTCAGCATTTCTGTGGCCTATCACTTTTAATGGGTAGAAGAGGAACTGGTACCTTCTCTTTTACTTTTCCTCAGCTCCTTAAAACAGTTAATCATTGTGGTTTCCTTGAATCTTCTTTGAAATTGTCAACTTGCTGCCCTCTCTAAATAATCTTCAAAGAATGAAACAGTAGAGACGAAGACCAGCTATGTCTTCCAGATATGGGTCTGTTTCTTCTAGTGTCTTCTTGCAGAATCCCAAAAGACTCCTTGATTTCTCAGTACTATGACCCCAGGTATTCACAAGACTTATATTGTTTTTTTTGTGTTTGGGCACTTCAGCCTGTTTATCTTAGCTCTAAAAAATTCAAACGGCAGTCACTTTCAAAATCAAAATGGGTCTGCTTTGAGTAGTTTATCTATTGAGATAATTAGTGTTACCTTAAGGAGTCACATGGCTCTTCAGGAGAATCAGTGGTGCCTTCTAGTGATTTTTTTTTATGCAGAAGACAAAACCTTGCAATATCTTTTACATCTCAGTAAATGCTTACACGTAAAATATAAATTAGAACAAAAAATTATCAACAGTTCTTAAATCATGATTTTTGTGTTTCCATGACATCAATTAGAAGAATAACTTACATTGCTCTAATGCTTCAATATCTCTTTTGCATAACAAAACAACTCGTAGCTATTTTTTTTTTTTTTTAATACTGAAAACAAATCTACATCTGATACAAAATAGGAATGTGAGTACTTTGAAGGAGGCTCTTATCTTGGAATGAAAGTCAGCATGTCCTAATGTAAAAATAAATAGGTCTTTACACAAGTTTAGGAAAAAATACCAACAAAATGATTCATTAAGCTGTTTTTATCATCTGTTTATGATAGTTAAACACATTTGCTATGCTTTTAATGTTTTTTTTAAGAGTCTATCATAAGGCTATAAAAATGCTAATGAACTACAAAACAATATGGAAATTTTCAAATAGAATCAAAGTTAGTATTTTTTAAAGTAATTTTTACAAATCATTTATTCCATAACTCCGGTAATGATTCATACAAAATTCTTGCAATTTGCATAGTTTAAAAACAGATCTTACAAAATGGTAGTATTTCAAGTTTGGAATTCGGTTAATGAAACAAGTCCATAATCTAAATAAAAATAAGACAAATATTGTTACTTAATCCGTTATTGGGGACAGTCAAATTTCCTAATTTTGATTGTGTATTGCATTGTCTGCCATGACTCTAAATCAGAGCTTCCAGACCTTAAGAAGTAATTCTTAATGCGTCTTCATGTGTTTTTTCTGCCTTGTTACAAGAAACAAACATTTCTTAAATACATAAATGCCATTTTATAGTAAACTGGAATTAATGCTTTGTCTCTTAAAAAATGTATCATGATGGAAGAGCTTTAGTTCTCAGAAATTTCACTTAAATATTCTTAGTTGAATTGGAATTGGGAGTTTAGGACTTCATGAAAAGCCTTACTTAACAGAGTTTGGCATAAATCGTGGTATAGAGCGAGGTTACTGGGCTTTATGGTTTTTAGGATGACAGGCCTTTTGTATAGAGCAGTGTGATCAACTTGATTGTAGAAGGCAATCAAAGATTTTTGCCTTGAATATTTCGGTGTCACTTCACAATTTTGTTCCATGGGTATCTTCTCTTAGGCTTTGAAAAGGGGTGGTTTTATTCCTTAAAAATCAAAGACAAAAGCATTCAGGCTTCACCATGGGTATACTTGGTAGAAAGCAGCAAAAAGAGTCTTTGCAGGCATGAACTTCTTGGTTTTGTAAGACTTGGAAGCCACTGGAAGGTTGTGCATTATGCTGTGGCACCCTGTTTGTGTTTTTTATGCTATTGTCAGGCCCTTGCATACTCTCATCAGTGCTTTAACAACAGTGGATCATCATAGGTATTTAAATTAAGCCATTAAATTTTTCTTACATTGTGGCGTTTTTTTGGTAGGTGAATATATTAGAAACACTCCATTTAAATCAGATAATTTTTGGCTATAATGTTTTTATCAGTTTTATGTGTATTCATGGTATGTTTATTTTTATTGTAAATCACAAAAGAAATTTCAAAATAAAAAGGAAGATGCTGAATTTGGCTCTGTGAGCTGGAATACGACAATATAATTTCTCTACAATTGTTTTTCTTGCAGTTGTGAACATATGACACTTCTGTTTGTAGTAAAGAAAGTCAAAAATCCCAAACCAATCAAAGAAATTATCAACCTTATAATTTTAATAATGACCTTAGCTCAGGACATTAAGTTGGGAATTAATGATCAGTTAAGGTTAATGACTCAATGTCTTGAGTCATTAAACTCCAAGAAAATGCCCTGTGCTTTGATTGTTTTTGGTTTATTGAAGGTAGGTTATAGAAGTTCCAAAAAACATATTTCCAAACACAAGAGGAATGAATACGAACAAAAAACAGAGGTATTTTAATATCTGCCTCCTTCTTCAGCATAGGTAAAAATGCGATGTCTTTATTAGAGTTTTGTAAGTAAATGTGAGGACTTAATGAGCAAAATCTTTCAGAGCCACCTTTCTTTCTTATTTTGAAACAAATTAAGAACCTCAGATGTTTGGCAAAGCATAGGTTAACACTGCAGTGCTAGGACTGAACATCACCTTTTTCTGTGAAGTTACTCCACAATGTCCCTTAAATAAGCAGTTATAGGATATTGGAATAGTACAATGCTGTGACCTGTACATAAGAATACAATCCTTTGGATACGTGTTTTATGTAGCAGGTACATATTTGCATGTAAGTGAGTAATAAGTATTTTCATTGTAATCTGTATCTAATTTGTATGCTACTTACACAGTCCAGGAGATGGAAAGTTGTGTATGTGTGCATTTAGCAGACAAGGAGTGCTTAAACATGAAGCCCTTTATTTTTCCATACTGTGCAGATGTAAGCTTAACAATATCCTACAAATAATTCTGAGTCCTTTCTGACATAAAGTAGTATATTTAAAGTAAGGTGTCTTAGTGAGATTTTCACTTTAAATAGAGTAAGGGTTAAATGATAACTTGACTTATCTTTTAAATGACAAAAAATAAAGAAATTGCAAGACCTTTTCACACATTAGATATGTATTGTCATTTATCATCTAGATATCAGGCTAGCAGTGCGAAGTAATAAAACATATCATCGAAAAATGTGCTATAGGTCTGAATCACTCTTTCATTCCACCTCCCAGCTAACTGTAGTATTAAATCAAACAAGCAGAACATTTCCTTAGGCAGCCATTGCCTTTTAATTTCCTGAAGAACCTTAAAATATCATTCATTACAAGTACTACACATATTTGGTTTTTAAAAGTCTCATAAATCAATACTAGGCTGACTGTAATAATTATTACAAGTTAGTGCATAATTTTCGTGCTGAAGGCTGCATGCAGAACTTTAGCATATGCAAACGAGGCAATTCAAACTGTGTATAGATATTAATGTGAAGAAGCAGGTAACGAGGTGCAGGCTATGAATTATGCATCAAGAGCACTGATCTTCAATGAGGAAAATGAATTCAGCATGTAATCTAATTAGTGATGGAAGTCTATTACATCTAACTGCAAAAGCAACCGTCCTTGAAACAAATTTATTTACAGTCCATGTTACCACTTGAAACAACTTTGAAATGATGTGTAAGACAACAGCTTAATTGTAAAAATTTTTTTTGTTTGTTTGTTTCAGTTCTAGACCTGGAAGGCCTCCTAAGAGGACTCAAAGTGTCACCTCCCCAGAGAATTCTCATATCATGCCACATTCTGTCCCAGGCCTGATGTCTCCTGGAATCATCCCACCAACAGGTAGGATTGCTAGAAACACCTTCACATGGACAATCTTTTGAATTCATGGTTTGCATCCACTTGTTAATATATTAAGTCTAGGAAATCAGTGCCCAAATATCACAAAGGAGTTCCCATAATGTAACATTATTGCTGCATGTCATGGGTTCAGCAGTAGCAGTCATTTTTTTCTGCTTCTTAGTGGCTGGTGCAGCGCTGTGTTTCTAACTTTCAG